>JANTCA010016810.1:0-25157 GCA_024741275.1 Chironex yamaguchii | reverse complement strand
AGATGAAAGGACGATCTAGCTGTGCCAATTATCCGAAAATTCTCGTCCTTATACATTTTGGCGCATTCTGAATTTTAAGCATTAAAAAAGCTTTTAAGTATGATTTTAGCGCAATGTCGCAAATTTTCAAGGCGATTTTCAATGCAAGTGTATGTAAGTTAAAACCACTACGGTTACCAACATTTTATCGCTCAGGCCTCTCTCGTAAATGAGAACAGGTGAAGTATAACAAGCCGTTTAGTAAATTATACATGAAAGAGTACAAACCATCAGCTTCCAATACTCAGTCTTATCTACGTAAGATTTAGGCTGCCACTGTGAATCAATTACTTAACAAATCATAAGTTCCTTTGTCCGGTGGATTTGAAAAATATATTAGCCGTTTACTGCACTACAACATACTTAGTTAGTAAGCTTAAAGTTTTGAAAATTCTAATCTATCGACTCGGCTGAAGCCACGAATGATTGAAGTTTACTATGTCATAAGTCGTAAGATTTCTCTGAAACTAGAAAATACCTACGACTCAAGACACGATCAAGTCCGGAGATCTTCGTTCTTATGTGGACAAATCCTATTGGAAGTTATGATTTTTAAACTTCAATCATCTATGACTTCAACTGAGTCGAACAGCTGGGATTTTACTCGAAGCTTACTGTCAAAGTATATTGTAATGCAGTTTACGATCAAGGTATATATTTAAAATCCACTTGGCAAAGGAACTTATAATTTGTTAAATATTCTCATCGTGGTAGGCTGTCTTACGTAGATATAACTTAGCGACAGAAAAGGCTTACCACTCACGACATGATTAACGTTTGATCAAGCTTCGAGTTCTTCATTCTTACGAGGCCAAATCCTGTTTGAAGTAATGACTGTATACCCCACTGTATACTATACAATGATATTGTCAACCAAAGCATGAAACACGAAATAGATATTGAGAACAGAAGCGCATGAATCATATACAAAGGGGCTTTCAATGACGGTCAGAGAGGTAAAACAAAAATAAATGATAACAAATAACGTTCATAGCCGTTGTAAATCAAGAATGGATGATTATCCTCAAAATACGAAAAGGCAGCATGTTATAAAACGTAAGCAACGATACACCACAATATTTCTGTTTGAAGGAAGACACTCAATTTCGCCGCACGGTGACGCGTACCAAAACAGTGATTAGTTAACGAGCTACAGCGAATACTCAAACGACTCATGTAAGCTAAGCAAGTTTATGGACATACTGTGCACTAGTGCACGCTTATTATAGCTTCTTGTCAGTTGCAACTCTTGTTCAACGTAAGAAAATTTTCGAGTACAAATTTTAAAACGCTAAAAAATTTCCACTAACGTTTACCTCTTCAAAGAGATTTGTTCAGCAACTTTTAAAATGGGCATTTCTGACACGATGTTGGCATGAGAGTCTAAGAGGAAACAAACTGTTTTAAATCTCGAAAAAAAGGAATAAAAATATTTTCCAATATTTGATCTTGGAAGTCAAGTAAAAGTGGAACATCACTGACACTTGTAGTGACGCACTCATCATAACATGGCATCCAAAAAATCACCTCTGAGAAACAACGTCTTGGTAGCTCAGATGTCAGAGCATTCTACTGGGATACCACAAAGGTCGTGGGTTTAGTCTCCACCCTGAAATTAAGATTTGTTTCTCAAAAATTCTCTAACTTCACTCTCAATTCTATACAACACAAACGATCATAACTCAAAGGTCATAAATACCGTGCCAGGCTGATAAGTTTAGGAAACATCACTGCCCTTTCAAACGGAATTGTCAACAGTCTTGATTTCATTTGAATGATAACATTCGTGGCTGCCTTCGACGTAAAGTAAGCAGTATCTTATGTTTAATTCTCTTATGGCAAATTAAAGTCAAATACACATAACACGAGGGCATTAGAGAGAATGAACGACTGCGTCAAGCATCACGGCCGCAGGGCAACTTCAGTGGCCTCGCTGCCCTTTATTTCCTAATCTGTTATTTACCTTAACAATATGGTGTCAAATCTACAGCCAAAAGCAAGAGCTTTGATTTTCCAAAAGTCTAGTCACAGAGTATACTTCTGTCTCTACCATAGTTTTCTTAAGTAGTAGATGCAATTATACGATAACTAGTTGCATATCATTCTCAAATATGTACGTTAATCTATACGTTTTATGAACAAAAAGTCACGGGTGAACGTTTTACATATAAAATAAAACAAATATGTAAGTTTACCATCCTTTATAAGAAGATAACGATCCATCCGCGAATTTACGTCATTCTGTCGCAAATTTGTTTTATCTTATAGTGATATACTAGCCCCACGGCAGTACAATTTTGTGAACAATTTACATTCCTATTACTCGTTTAAAAGCACCCAAACAAATTATTCATCAACAACGTAAATAGTCGCTACTGTGTTTGTTGACTTAAACATTACTGATGCTTGAACGAGTGAATAAGATATGATTTATCAATTCTAATGCACTTATATACATGCAAGGATTCTTTGGTCAACTACTGGCTACTGACAATGGTTACAGTCATGACAATCCGGAGTTTGTCCATTCTTTTTTGATGTTGCTTTGTGGTAGGCTTTAGGTCCACGACATTTACGATTTTCATCATCTGACTCGTCCTCTGAGGAGGACTCTCCAAAGGTGTGTGGTTTTTCATAAATGCAGCAGCCTTAAAACAAAATCAGCAAGAGGAAGCCAATATTCAATCAGTAAATGACATTGTTAAAATTATTGCCCAATGCACAAAAGAATACAATGAGTAGAGATGGAAAAACTGCATTCATGCTCAGTACGGTCAAAGTGATACGATATCCAATTGGGGATATTTTGATGATATCATTGTCACTCATATCCAGACTGCACTTAAGCAGCTCAGTCTAGCAGCATTAAACATGGAAATTATAAAAAGGTTAGATGATGGCAATGCTTTACTCAACACCTAACAACAATATCTAATAGCAATCTTTTAGTTAAAGTTCTTTCCCGTGGAAGTTTGTAGTCAGAACTCATCCCCATTTTCTTAGACCTTATGCCAAACAGCCACCCAACAAAACGAATTGCTAGACTGGGAAGCCTCCTTACAGCTTGCACTGCTTTTCAAATTTCCATAATCTTTCCCCAAAGTGCTTAGTATCAAAATAGCTGTTTTGAAACATTGGTTTTACTTAGCTACGGGTTCAAATCTACAACCAAAGCAGGCATTGTACAACTAAACTATTACTGTTGTAAACAGTAATTTTGGTATATAATGCCAGCTCAGTGGATCAACTCATTCAGCTACCAATGTTCCATACTATCCCAATGCACATGTTCAGTTAAAGTTAATATTGATGCCAGATTTAGGAGGAACATTAAGTTGTTATAAAGCAAATAACATACTTGTTAAATTAATAGGGAATCTCATGTCAAAAAAGACAAAAAATTGGTCATAAAACTTTAAGAACTCAGCGTTTTGAATTTACTTGTGTATACTGACTAGACCAGTTTCATGAGCTATACCAACAAAAGGCATATTAAATTTCATGGCAAGGCCTCCAAATATCTACCAGGCACTAAGAACAACATCCCGTTGATGACTAGCATGTCCTAAAGCTGTTGTTTTCTGATGCATTAAATGTTGTAAATGGTAATTAAATGAACCCTTGTAAACCTAAAGTTTGCTTCAAAAACAAAACCCTTAGACCCTTATCAACCTGATATGGAAACAGTACTATACCACAGACAATGATGTGCCATCAAATACAAATTGACTGCTGCCACTACAGATACAAACTGCGACCTAAGTAAATATCCATCAATAATTGTAGCATACATTTAAAGTATTGCTTTAAGCACACATAAAATAAGTTGTCTTGTTAAGTCCTGCTATATAGTCAAATTAAACTTTACAGTTAAATTATAAAGTATAGTCAAACTCCACTTTATGGTCATATTCAGACAAATCATTGTATATGGCCAATACTAAATTTGAAATGTCATCTTTCATACTTAAAACATAGCAAATGGTCAAAGATGTGAGGCTAATCTCCACCTTACAATCAAATTACATATATAGTAAAATCAAACTCTAATGTAAAGCCAAATCCAAGTGTAGTCACATTCCAGTTTATAGTTATGGCACAGCATTGCCAAATTTCAAGGCTACACTACGTATTTTTCATTATTTACGACTTTCATGTTTTGGAGTGCTCACACAATACCTACTTGTCTACAATACAGTCTTAACTGCAAAATACAAGGAATTTTGAAAATGTTTCAATAATATTCTATGACAAGCAAGATAGCATCAAATATTACTTTGCAGCCATAAAAAAAGCATCTTAGACTAGTCTTGCCTATATGTCTCTCACTGTGTGGTTTGTTTGTCCAGCTAAGTGGTTTAAGAGGCAGTTGGAGGTGACAAAACCACCACTGTAGTAAAGGAAGATTTCTTTACCCTTTTGATAAATCTGAGCAAGATAGCTGTTAAGATGCTAACTATGCCCAGAATGTAGCTGACTCAGGACAGATAGTGTCTCGTGCAAACTTTCTTGAGTGGCCACAAGGAGCAGTTACTTGCAAAGGATGGTCTTAAGTTTACAGTTAGGGTGATCACTTCTGATGTGTCTTGGGACACTTGCTCTCTTGCTAGTTGGAAATTCAAATGGTAATACAATCAGACAGTTGCTGAATTTTAAAATTTCTTGTTGGCTGAGCTAATGTCATGGTTGCAAAAATTAATTGCTTATTTTAATAAGGTTAACAAAAAGCAAAACAGATCTGTTGTCATAAACTAAAAATCAATCCTTAGTGCAAACTGGTTTACTTTCCCTCAAAAGCAAAAAAGGTCAAAAGTTTGCTTTGCTGCTCCATACCCATCATAAAATCGACTTTGTGTTTCAAAAAATGCCCCTGCAAAAATGTTGTTTGAAACAATGACACATAAATACAGATAAGAGCCAAAATTTGTTTTAAGTGACTAAAAGAGGGACCAGTGGATACAAATAAACAAAACAACATTTAAACACCCTACATTTTGATGATTTCTTGCCCATCCCCTCGTTATCTACAGCAGTTGAATCCCATTTCACTTTTTTCTTCTCTTTTGGCGAAACCAGTCTCAGACTCAATGGCTATAAGATAGAAATCAAAACAAGAAGCATAATAGCAAAACAGAATCACAAAAGTAAACACTA
Organism: Chironex yamaguchii; assembly: GCA_024741275.1. NCBI lineage: Eukaryota > Metazoa > Cnidaria > Cubozoa > Chirodropida > Chirodropidae > Chironex > Chironex yamaguchii. Next base: position 19,964 of record JANTCA010016810.1, on the reverse strand, counting down.
ACAAAATTTCAGTAGAAATACTCTTAAGAATTCAAGTAAAGCTGTAAATTAGGGTTGTTAAACTTTATCTTTATCATAGAAATTCTGTTACAAAAATTGTAATCAAAATTATGAAAACAATAATGGTATATAGCTAAAACATTTTTTTTTGCATCAAAAATGCAACTTCTCCGGTAAGGATGGTTTGACACAATGTAATAATGGACACTAACAATTACACAAATACCATATCATGACAACATCCTGATACTTGTTTCACAAAAAAGTATGTAATTATAGGTTTTATATGCTTCAAATGAACAGGTACTATTACTTGAGAAAATTTAGGTAACATTTGTAACACCACTATAACTATATACTTCCAATATTGGAAATAGTATCTTCCAAAAGACTGTGCCTGACTGCAATTTGACAAAAACACCACACTGGAAATTACATCAGTAATGCCAAATCCAAATCATGGCCTGTTATGTTTAATCATATCAGTTAACTATTGTTTCAATGAGAAAAAACGAGAGGAAATTAAATTGAAGACAACCAGTCCACAGGTAGTTTAGCTGTAATGGTTTCCAAGACACAAATTAAAGCTTTTGTTAATCTCATGTTACTTGCAGTATGAATAAATTGCAACAATATTGGGAATTATGATAATAATGTATGATAATAGAATTATGACAGTAATAAAAACTGACATGGCTTAATACCAGTGGTGTAATGTGAATCTTCTAGCGAGGTATTCTCCTATACAAAAATCTGTGTGGTTGGGCATGGCTTCAAATATTCTAAGTGAAACTGGGTGGGGTTGAAAAGGTTTTATGATGAAATTTTCAAACTCATACTTCCAGACTCTGTATTTTTTCAGTATAAGATTCAAATTCTGTTTGAGTTGTAAACTTTATTAGATAACAATGGAAGTGATAATCAAAACTGACCCCACAAAAATCAATTCTGTCAGGTGAAATGTTCAATGGATGTCATTTTTTACTTATTGTTCTAATTTACAATGTGATGAGGTAATTTCATTTATTTGGTCAAATTCCGATGAAATGTACAGGTACAAAAGCTTGAGAGCTACAAGTAAAGTGTAAGACAACCATAGTAGCTAAAGCTAATGAGAACAAAGTTACATTTTGAAACCACGTAAACCCCATTGCAAGGCATTGGACATTTTGTGTAAAAAATCAATCTTCCTAAATACTATATATTATTGGAAACTTAAGCCTGTTGTGAAGTTGATGATAAAATAATTGAAATTGAATTCTTTCTCAATAGAAAACAGAGTCAAGTAAAGCCAAGCGACCTTGTTTCATGGTGTTGCAAAAAGCTGTGTTAATTCGTTTTCGGGTAGAAAAAGAAAGTTCTAAAGATACCATGGTGGCAGGAACAGTTAAATTAAGCCGACAAAGCTTGGCAAACTCTGGCATTGTCAAAAAGAATCTAGTGGAACAAAGCATCTGAGATAATTCGTGCAGAAACAGGTCAGTGAGCTCATTTGAGTGATAAAATGTATGAAGCTCTGTGATGACCATAAGTATGAAGCAGTGCAGAAAGTAATGCTGTTGGGAAATCTCTTAATGCAAGTGGGCTTTTTCAGGAAGGATCTAGCAGCTCTACAAAGCAAAGTGATTACAAAGACTGGAACTGTGCAGAAATTTCTTGCAATAAAAAGTTTCAAAAACAACCTATATGAACAATTTGGTTCATATTTGACAGCTGTTTTTTTTCAAAAAATGTTCATCAATGGTTGCTGAAGATCTCTGCCAAATATCAAACTCTCCATCATCTCTTAAAGATACAATAACATCTTTGACATCCTCAACCTTAGCACTGCAATGTGAGATATCAAACCTTTTTGTCAGCAGAATATTAAAAAGCAACACAGTATCTGTAAAAATGTTTTGAAATACTTCAAGAAGGAACATAAATTCTACAGATTTTGAATTTGAAATAAAGCCACCAGCACTAATTACATGTCACATCATCCAATGATTGTGGAAAGTCAAGAATACCCATGAAGAAGGCAAAAAGAACAGAGTAAATGCTACAAACTGTGCCAACCACAAGAGCCTTAGAATTTCTGGGAGTCTCACAAGTAGTTGGGATTCCACACTTTACATAATGATGCAGGTCTGCTGATCCTTTTGTGGATCAGGAAAAAATGGCAGATAACCCAGTTAAAGTAGAGAAAAACTCTCAAATGTGCTTATTTTGTTCACATTTTGAGACAGCACCACATTTAGTTTATGTGAAAGGCAATGAACAAACAAAGCTTTTTGGTATTTCTCGCTCACCTTGACCCTCACTCCTGAGAATTCACCTGCCATAATAGATGCATAATCATATGAGTTTAGATCCAACCTTTTACTCTAGGATCTCTGAAATAGCAATGGCACCCACTGACTCTGTACTTTTTTCCAAACTGTGTTCTATAAATTTGACGAAAGATTCATATACTCTTAAGTTTAAGACATAATGGAATACCAAGAAAGTTGCTCCTGTTTTGATATGCCAGGACTTTCATCCAGTTGAATTGTAATAAAACGTATAGCAGATAGCTCTGCAAGTACAATATATCAAATTGTTTTGTACTCCCAGGGAAGTTGGGGAATTGCCAGCAAAAACTGTAGTATCAGAAAAATGCCTCCTTAAAACATCATCATATTGTTCTAATATTTTACAAAATTAATGTAGTTACCCTTATTAAAGGAGCTATTGCTTTCATTCTGGTCCCAAAAAGGAACATTACCCCTCTATTCTCCTTGACCTTCTCATTGTGCAGTTCTATTGATCTTTGGCTTTGTTTGTAGATCAGGAAATCTGTTTGCGCTCTTCCAAAGGTTTTCAGCCAAATCATGACACTATTATATGCTTAAGAATGCCCATGTTTCCTCAAGGCTTTCTCAGGTTTCTCAAGTTGCAGAAATCTACATCATTCCAAACTCCCTTTACTGAACAGTAAACACTGCCAACAGTGCAGTTTATTGTTTGAGGCTGATCCTGTGGGGAACTCAGTTTTATCATATGATGTGTAATTAAAAATGGTCAACAAAACCAAGGCTGTCTAATATCAATGAATAGCTTTAGCCTGCCTTTCTCAATAATATCCTCCTTTCAAGGAATGGCAAAGGTAAAAATGGTCTTTCAAACATTTTGCCATACTAGGAAAAAGAAAACAAAATCTGGCAAACAGGAAAGCCAGAAGCAAACATGAAGATGGTGTTGAAAGAAAAAAACACTTTTTGTGACTTGTTTGATTTATGCGTCACAAAAAAGATTTCATTGGAGGACATTAAACTCCAATCATAAGTTTTTGTTGTCCATGGCTTCCATCTGCATCTATGGTTACATCCAACAATTAATGTCTGATTTATGTGCTGTCATGAAAAAGATTTCAATAGAGGATATTAAACTCCAATCATGAATTTGTTGTTTCCCACAGGTTGAACTTAAACTTAAGGCACAAGATCTGGATGGTGAACATCTGGTGTGGCTTGCTCCTTCACGAGTCTTCACCATTATTCTCAGTATGATCAATATTTCTGTGCCAGTTACTTGCACCATGCTTCAGGAATGTCCTTAGATCCTTGGTGACGATGCTGGCCCACGTACACTTTGTTGCATTCCAAGTACATTGTCAGTCCTGTGGTTTAAGGTTGTGCCAGTTTGACCCACAGATATGGCTATGAGGTATGTAGGCAATGTGGCCCAGCCATCCCACAGGTTCCAATTACATTCAACATTTGCAGCTATTTGATTCAGTGAAGACAATCAAGGAATGTAGCCAGTAAAAAACACTAGGCTACTGTTTCAGCACACAATAGACATTACAAGACAATCTACCAGGACTAAGTGAATGAAAATATGCAAATAAGGTTCTCTTGTCAAACAAAAAAATTCTAAGATAGAAAATTTGGCCTATGGTACTGTAACTGCATCTATGGTGTACCACTTGGTAATATTGTGGTACAACAAAGTTAAACGCTAAACTACAGTGTAGTCTACTTTGTCACAGTTCTTTGTTGATGCTAGGATTTGGCAGTGAGAGGCTGGTCACCAAATAGATGAGCTGTTTCAACATACTTGCTGAGATTGATGAATATCTATTTCAATCAAGACTCAACTAACTATGAGGCCAGATGCTGCACATTTCTCCATGTAACTGGCCATTGTTTTCATAAATTAACAAGGAATTTATTCAAATAAGCATTTTACAAGGAACCAAAGACTTGAATATTATTTAAATCTTAGGTTCAAATTGCATAATATTGCATGTTGATAGGTTGTCAACAGTACCACAGATTATGATTGATGACACAGATTATGATTGATGATAAAATCTTTTAGGGAAACGAGCTAAACAGAAAATAATGTTGCTATTGATATTGAGATTAATGTTTGGTTAAATGTGCCTCTGCTATTGAGTCAAAGCAGAACAGAATGGCTGGCAGAAATTAAGTGCCCATAAATCTAGCTTTCTTTGGCTACCTTTGGTAAAAGTTTTGCATATATTTATAATTTAGTATTGAGAAGCTTTGGGTATTGACTGAATACCTTGAATACCCTGCCACCACACCACTGTTTACTAATTGCTTGATCTCCATACAGTGCTAACTTACACTTAGCAGTTACAGTATTGCCAGGAATCCGGATTTCAGAGTATAGCAAGTGCACACCCGAGGTAATTTCTAGGAAATAGTCCTACACATGGCAAAAGTTGTGGCTGGCTAGCTGGGTGTGGGGGTTGAATGGGGTGTTTCCTATCGATTAAAGCATATTAAAAGTTTTGAAGTGCACGCTTACACCAACGTGCACACTTTAAATTTTCCTCTTGCACACCCCAGATGTAGTAGTGACATACTCTGTCTGCAGTCCGGGGAGGAATGATCGCATCATGTGCCATTGCAAATGCATATGACGTGCATTGTTACGGGCAACAACCATAACAATTTACAAGTAACTGGCACTTAAAAATACTAAATGATGATCACGCAATTTGCTATACATCAACAACAAGTAACTTAACAAGTATTCTCTCAACTTCTCGACAAGATTACCTGTTCTGGCTCAGAAATGCTGTCATGTTCAATGGCCCCTGTTGATGAGCCAGATGCTTCACTTTGAGTCGCTTGAGCCATTACACGTAAAATCCTTTCTCATAACGCGCTATCCCACAGTATCTGGATCTTTCCTTTTAAGTCAAATTTTGATGACTTGTGCTACTAATACAAAATGATAAACAATAGCGACTTTCACCTTTTTTTATATAGCCTCGGTTTAATGTTGAAATGTTTTGAAAAGGAGATCACGTCACTAGATGTCTGTTGAGAATCCAAGATGCCGAAGAAACACCTGAAGTTGTTGCGATATCCAAACATGAGGGTTCATTCATAAACCGAGATCACCGGGTACTCCATGTTCATATTGAACAGGTTTATGTGATATTTATGCTTTGTTTTTAGAGGGCATGGATTTATAAAAAGAGTGAAGATGTAAAGTCAGCAACCTACAGATAAGCTTTGCCTTTGGGAACACGCGAAGGTAAGTGTTTTCTCATTGTCTATTATTATAAGTATATATGATCTGCTGTGGTAGGCTCATATGGTGGATAAGACGATGACCTTGCAGACCAGTGGTTGTCCTTACTGAAGAGTAGGCAGTTTTGAACGATATCTGTTCTTCGTGATATGCATAGCTTTTGTGAGATCACATTGAATATTAATTGTTATGGAGGAAAGATACCGAACAAGCCTTTCAGCCGTACGAGTGGCAAGCATATTTATGATATTAAGTTGCTTCCACTTATTAGATATGTTGTTTCACTTCCAAGGAAGCAATAGATCTTTTACTATGCACATGTAGACATACCATGCTTGAAGCGCATCGCAACAAAGGCTTCAGCGAATGTTTTGAATATGTCTGCTCATTAAGCAGTATAATCAGGCTGATAAAAGAATGGTTCAATGGCTCAAAAGCTGTTGCAGAGTCACATGACCCAGTTACAAAAAGCCATCAGATGGCAAGAGGTCAATTAAGTGACAGTTTAGTTCAGCAAATATTGGCTGGTGTTTTCCAGTACTAATCAGTTGTGAAGAAGCCATAAAGGATGTAACCGGGCTATACATAGTGGGAGTATCTGTATAAAGAACGATTTTTTCTCTTTGATGAGTTATTGTTGTTTGCTCAGTATTGTCTTATATATTTCCTGTTTCCAGCTCGAATTGATGCACATTAACAATACATTTGCTTTACACATAAAGACTTAAAGCACAATGCTTCCTTAAACCACTACACTGTTGCACCAGGTTTTACATTTACCATATTAAAGCAGCCAATAACACTAGTGTCTGGCACTCATTATGGACACTGAGACAACATATTGACTGGAATCAAGTCTGGGACCTTTGTAGCCAGCAGGTCAATAAGTTCTTGACAATCTAATATCTTGATTCTTGCTTCTCAGCTCCGTCATCCATATCTCGCAAAGCAAGGGTTAATCTATGACTATTTTCAGATGGCATTGCAAATATTGCAAATATTTTCTCAGCTTTCTCAGATATCTACTATCTTACAATCAAATCTGTGATTCTTGACTATAAGTTAGATAATTAGATTTGACAAAGCAGGTATTCATTCTCTTGAATCATCTTTCTGTTAAAAAAATAAACAATTCAAAGTGCCTTCTGTATCTAGTCTTTGCAGAGCTTCAACTTCTAATTATGTAAACCCCTGTTTGAGTACTTTGGGTGATTTAAGGCAGTACTAGACCAAGTAATATAATAGATAATTTGGTCAGAGAGAAAGGTAGCAGAAGGTAGGTAAAGTAACATAGCATAGTGAAGATATTCCCTTTTATACCCAAAACCTTTCTTAACCTAGCCTATATGTGAGTATTAGCATTCATTCAGGATCCCAGTCAAGATTAATGTCCTGATATTGATTCGAATTAGCATGTGTAGGGATTCTAAAACAGCCAAAGCAATGTTTAACAACATGCCAAAGTGCAGTGGTTTCAAAGTATACATAATGTTTAATGTTAATTTTCAAGGTAAGTGCTACCTTTAAATTAGATAGAAAAATTTTATTATTGTGATCAGATTTTATGAAACAAATCTCTTTAAAAATGTTTCCAGTAGCTTCTTTCATCTTTTAATGAAAAATTCCAATCTAACACTCTCTTCGTGAAGTTTATGACAGGGAGGCAAAGTAAGACCATTACACATTGTGGCATTTTTGGCTGTTTTATTACAAAATATTATTACCCCAGGTTTTTGCATAGCTAGTTTTGGGATGTTGCTTCAAAAAAATAATTGGCACTTGGAGATCCCCTTGCTTACTGCTCATAAATGTTGTTTGAAAGTTGTGTCCTATGACCCCAAAACTCACCCATTTGCCCATGTCAAAGGATCAGTGTGAGTGTCTGTCCTGAAGGTATTTGGCTAACTAATTTGTACATTGGACACATTTTATGGAGTGTGAATGTTTTTTCTTAATTGCTGTATGCCGTACTATAATGAAAAGAAAGTTAAAGTTTTTTGGTCATCATGTAAGAACAGACAGGTTGACAAAACATTTGATACAAAGTTGATGCAATGGAAATAGATGCCATGGGAGGCTGATGAGAACATTGATAGGCAATGTTAAAGAATGGACGAGTTATGATGTGCAGGAAGCAAGCTGGAGAACAAGAGATCGAGAGAGTTGGAGAGCAGATGCTAAAGCATGGGTGTGCCAGTGGCTTCATAGGCTATGTACACGATAATGATGTATGCCCTAAGGTGCCTTCTCCAAGTGTTTGCATTTTATGCTTTGACCGCAGTAACATGAAACTTGAGGTTAATCAGAACTTTATTTCTGTTCGATTTTGGTCATCTAGGATCTAAATTTTGAGTTTAAAGATACATGTATAGTTTAAAGATATGTGTATTTGTGTTTGTCGTACTATAAGATATTACACTTAGTTTCATTCCATGGTTGCATAATCTTGTGAAACATTGTTATCTCCAAGCATTAGTTACAACTGCATAACTCTGCCACTGCTACCAGATGCCATGCCCAAATCAGCAGAGATCATTGATACAAAGTCTGATGCTGATGCAGGAAATGAGGAATGAACAATAGAGGACATTGCAGATGACCATGACTGTGCAGTTTTCTGATGTCCTAGGGTACTTATTTGCACATTTTCAAATTGTAAACAATTACATACTGCATAACCATGATGGATCATTATGTATGTCATATGAAAATATTCACTTCATAGAAGACTGCAAAATCCCCCTTATATGTATAGTACTAGGTCTGATCTTGATCGGAATTGACTGAATCCTGATCCTAGTTCCAATAAACTCTGATCCCAACAGATTACTATTGAGTATATAATTGATGTACCTGTGTAAAATGTTTTCTACCTTTTTAGCCTTTTTGGAAACCTACTATAAGACAAAAACTATATTGTCCTTTATGAATTTTGGATATTTTTTATCTGTGTATCCATTGATTATAATTGGCCATGTTCCATCTGTTCTTGAGTTACCAAGCTAACTGACTAATTTTCTTTTCCATGTTTAAGTTTTCTTTGCATCGTTCTTACTTTATAAGTCTTTATAGCATCCCTCAATGTCTTGTTAGTAGTTTTCCAATTATTTCTTCAGCTTTAAATGGCGTTGCTCCCTCTACTCCTTTATTATCTTCTCTTCTCGACATAATTTTAGAATTATCTCTCTTATAACATTATAAGTACAAGCTATCAGTATTAAATCTGAAAGTGAGTGAATACTGTGAGATTGAAGAGACAACATCTTGAGAAGGTAGCTCAAGTGGCTCATGACCCATACTTTGATGGATACTATCCCATATGTGCTTTTAGTTTTTGATGTAGATGTAGAAAGTTGGTAAAGCAAGACTGGAAATCATGCCTATACCATTTACTTCAATTATGTTATCTAGGATATTTTGTTTACATGTTAACCATAATAAGGAATTTTGAAATTATGACCAACAGAGTCTTATCACTTTTAAGACCCTGAAGGCTATAAAAAAATAATTTTGTGGGGTGATCTTTCCAAGGCTTATCAAGATAGCCATTTATTGTCCATATGGCAATATCTATACAAAGGTTTGTTTTCTAGGAAAGAGTTGTAGTCAGTGTTTAGATTAGATTTAGATTTATTAGCAGGAGATTTTTTAAAGAATTACTTTGGATAAATTTCCATAAGGATGTATTTATTTTCTTAGTCTTTTGATCTTTTTGGTGGTGATTTTCTATGTTCTGTAAGCACGTAAGCAATTATTCATTTGATATAAGATTTTCTATAATATTTATTCTAGATTGTTAAACTTGAAATGCCAAGGCCACTTAAATTTGAACGGCCTACTACAAATGAGGCAGGCCTTGAGGTATGTTTTTGCTGAAATAGAAATGAGCATGTAAACTAAATTCAGCAAGCATGGATGAATGTTTCATTTCATGCTGGTGTGTAAGAATTGACATTTTACTTCATAAGAGCTCATGAATTGTCATCCTTTTGCAGGTAAATGTATGCTTAATTTAGTATGGAAATTATTTCACATCATTGGTGTGCTATGATATTTGTGTTTCTTTTGATATAATTATCAGTATAAATATGTTTGAATTACAAAAGCTAGGAATATACCCTATTTATTTATTCAGATTATTTATTATTTGATAGATTTTATAAAGCTACCTTTTTATGAACCCAGTATTTTATACTGGTATAGACATAGATAATTTGTAATGTTGGACTCTACACTCCCTTTTTATAGCCTATTCAAGGGAGCACAATTGTCATTTTACATCCTGGTTCATCAACATTGCAGCTTGGAAGAGCTACTGACCATTTTCCTCATAGCATACCCCATTGTATAGCAAGGAGAATTTCAGATGGCAGTGGGATAGTGATGAAAGAAGATAACCCTCTTGTAAGGAATGGCATTTGGGTAAGTAAGAATCAACTTAATTTTTTTTTATTTTTATGTCAATTTCTCCCTTGAGGCTTTGACGGTGCCTCATCATGTGTGGTCTTCAATTTGGCATGAGACATTTAAGGTCAGATGCCCTTCCTGCCACCATCGATTGCTGGGCTTAAACCCTGATGTTTGGACTGAAAGCCAACACCACTAACCATTATCCCATGGCTGTCTTGTAACAATCAACTTAATCCGGTAAAGTTGTACCATTGCTTTGTTTGTAACATTTTGTTGAATATCGAGGAATATATATATATGTATATATGTTTTGAAGAAGACACTCATAAGTGTGAATGCTCTCATTCAAACTTAATCATTACAGCTTTTTTATTATTCAAGCAAGATGTTTTGTTACCCGAGGTGCAAACGGTTATTTAAAGCTGTTGCACAACTCTAGATTTCTTGACAGGCCTTAAAGTGAAGTAAATGCTGCCAACTTAAAATAGTGCAACATCAGCTAATACTACTCCATCCTATGATTTTGTGATAGTAGTTGCTTATTTTACTATTTCCATATCACAGGGTCACCTCAATTGGAGAAGATGTGCAACATATTTCCTTTTCAATAGTTAGACACTGCTTCTAAGTGATAAGAATTGATCGATTTGCTATGTCTTGTTAATTCTTTCTATGTATGTAATGTTTTTGTGTTAGCCTTGCATTTAGTAAAAATATCTTAACCTCACTAATGCACAAGTGTGCAAAGGAAATGAATTAATAATGCGCTGCATAATTTGTATGTAGCTATGTATTCACAAAGCTAACCTGGATGTGAACTGAGCACACATACCATGGTCATCTTTTGTACACACCTTTTTCTAATTGCCTCCACAGTGAATCGCTTTTGTCAATTCCTGTCAAATGTCTGTTCTCCATAGTTTATGTCACAGAAATTATCAATTTGTTTAGTATGTTTTTGCATTTTACTAATGATATAGCACCCAGAGAGTGAAAATAAAAGAGAACTTGCTCTTCATGAAGTTAACCAGGCAATTCAAACAAGGAGACTGGGATTTGGTGGGAGGAAGACTTGTGTTTCAGCAGGTCAGGTATGTTAAATTGTCATTGATGCAGTCAGAGTGAAAATATCATCATTCATATGACTCAGATGACTAGAAAAGCTAATTTGTTGGAGCATTTGGACTATAACCAAGAAGGTGTGATTGATTATTTTAATACTGAGAATCCTTTAGCTGCTGAGAGCAATAATGGAGATAAAATCGTTGATGTAAAAGAAAGGAACTTGATACCAATTGGCTTGGTTTCATTTAATGCGGTGCCTGATGGGTGAAAGTCATGACTTCTAAAGTTCTGTAAGACCTGGGTAGTAGTACATATCAACCGATTACTGAAAGCCTGATCTGCAGATAGTGAGTATGAGAATTGTTTTTACATGGAGAAAATCTCTACACAGTCAACAAAGATGCCATTATTTTCTTTTGTTCAAGTTGTGACAATATTTAATTACAATACACATAGTTGCCGATTTGATTATAAGGTTATGTGAATTACTTAAAAATATATATTAACTCTACTCATGTGGATAAACATGAAACATCTGAGTTAAGGTATAAAGATAGTGATTTTACCCACTGTGTGCAATGAACAAAGAGAATAAATGTTTTCTGGCTGGACTCATGCAGCTCATGCATGACAGAAGAACATTTAACATTTGATGTTTTTTTGTGAGTGCAGGACTTATGAATATTACATCAGATGGAGCATTCTGTTCTCCATTATATCTTTGGTAACTGTTTTTTACTTTTGTTTGATGGAAATGCACTTCAAGAATCATCGGGGGAGTTATGTAATATACTAAAACAGTTATGTTGACAAACAGGATAAGGTCATGAAGCACAACTGGTTCTTTTACAATAATAAATCTGAAAATTGCAAATATATTCACCAGCCTTACCATGCTCTTCATGGGTTAAGCATAGAATTTGAGTGTCACTAACACACAAATCAATGTTTTCTCATTTTTGTTTTCATTTGCCCTAGTCTTTTCACATTTCCATGCATTTCTGCAATTACTTGAATGTAGCATGTTTAAAACTGTCTGTTCTTACACTTATGATTGTTGCATATGTATTCCAATTAGCTCTTTCTGTGTCTGTTTGGTCCTGGTTTCTTTTGTAAGTAATATAAGTTTGCTTTTCTTTCTCATTTTTATGCATAAATTTGACATTGTAGGTTGAAATTTTGGTTATGGATGTTTTTTTCCCAAAACTATGGTAGAATTGCACCTTTTATTTCATATTTTATCAGTGGCGGCTGGTGGTAGTTTGCTTAAGTGGGGGAATATCTCTGATAGGTTTTCACAATAACACCGAGCTGAACGTTTTGCACAAAAAGGTTCCTTGTGAATTGTTGATATAATGGGCAGATTTAATTTTGCCCCTGAAATGAAGGAAAATCATCTGATATTGCCAACAGTCAGTATGAACTACACATGCCCAGATGCCAAAATCGCTGGTGAATTTTATCTTGCTCTCTCTGTTCATGGTCAAACACTACAGAAAAAGTAGAATGCAGCCCTGTGGTCTGCTTCAAGCCAACCATCAGATAACTTTGGACATGCGTTGACAGTTGACACTGCAGAGAAAGACAATTGGAAATCACGGAAACTTGTTCCTGAATATGACTAAGAGTGACAAAATTTTTCAATTCAGAAAATAATTGGATATGGAGGACCGTCTCTGGTTTTGAATGGTGGGGCAATGCCTCCTTGAGAGAATTGTCAAATTTTGGACACAATCTGATGTGTTGAGCTCTTGCTGCTATCAGCTTGAAATGATTGCTTGACAGCTGTGAAGATGATATCAAGCAATTTTAGATGTGTTTTGTCAGTTTTTTAAAGAATTTGCAGACTTGGACTTTCTCCAATGGTCCACCCATGGTGCCCACCAGCACCAGCCACCACTATTTGTTATACATTAGGCCCTTGGCACTATGTTGTTGTGTATTCCATTACAATAGCATTGGATTGAAATTTCTACCAAACTGCAATGTAGTTGATATTGAACAATGTCTTTTGTTTTGATATTCTCTAATTTGCATAATTAAATCCTTCATTTAATAATCGCAAGATGTTTTTTTGGTCATGTTTGCTTCTTTAATTTTGGTAGTGCATCAAGTACAATCAAAGTGTTGACCCACAGATCATTGAAGGTGGAAGTGGTGTCACTTGGACTGATGTACAAGACTGTGCCCCTGTAATTATTGGGGAACAGGTAAGAATGTGAAATCAAGGCAGAACATGTTGAGAATATAACATTGTATAAACAAGATGCTAACTAAATCTAGACCATGGTATCAGTACAAAAATTTTGCCAAGACACATTTTTGGCAAAGTATGTTGCCAAAACTTCGTTTCATAAACTTTTGCGTCCAAAACTCCTTGCTGATTGCACCTTACAGACAGGAATGTTCAAACACATGACTAACCTTGCCAACAACAGCCAATGATAACCTTTGCTATTGCTTTATAAGACTATGTTATCTTCTTGACATGTCATTTGTTTTGAATAAATGAATTGAAACCAATAGGATCCTAAGTCAATAATTAGTATTAATAATCAGTAATAGAATATGTCTAAAACTTGGGATTTTGCGGTGCAATTAATTTGTGACTGTTTGTGATAAAGAATTGGTACAGTTTGATTAATCATCTCCAATTTCTTGCAACGTTTGCTTTTATCTTCCTTCAATACATAAGTTGCATTTCAAGAAGGCAGAATAAGTGTATGGTCAAGAGCCACTTTAGCTGACTTTGGGAGCTCTGGGTTCATTGCAATTTGTCTGAGTTCATTGTGAAAATATTGTCAGTTTTTCTGTTTTCATGTAATTTTTGTTGACCATTTTTCCTTCTTGGCATTTTTGCCATTTGAAATTTTTTCTGTCTACTTTAATCTACCGAAAAAGTTATAAGTAAATGAGCTCAATTTTGTACATCTATATATTGTACAGTAGCACTAATATTCCTTGTCTTTTATTGCAGGCACAGTATTTGGATCCAAATTCTCCTTACATCACAAAGTGGCCCATGCGTTATGGTCAGTTGAATATCCATAGTGGTCCTGGTGGATCCTTGACCGCAGTTTGTGCGGATTTGGAAGATTTGTGGTCATTAGCAATTCAGAGCTACTTGGATATTCCCTTAAAAGATTTGAGTTTCTATAGAGTTGTATTGTTGGTACCAGACATTTTTGAGAAACAGCATGTTAAAGAACTTGTCAATATCCTTTTGAGTAGGATGGGATTTTCAGCCATCATTGTTCATCAGGTACAGGGCATTTAAAATACATTTAAATAACAAAATGTCTTTTTTATGGGGGTGGACATTAGTTGAAATTGAAAGGCAAGGTGACTACAACATGAATTATTGTTCTCGTGATTGCATTGCCTACGTCTATTTGAAAGATGTGATCAATGAATACCATTTTGGTACAAAACGTGCCACTCATAAATATGTACACTACTAGAGAAGCAAATGTCAATTGTCCATGACTTCCACCAAGTCGACAGAGACTGGGATTTTTAAAGCATCTCTTGTTTATAACTTGCTATAATTTTTGGGCTATTCCTGTTGACCACATGAGATCATCAGAGAGAACACCACTTTGACTAAAGGGAGAATGGAAACAACTAGCTTGCTGCACCATTTACTGTGTAGCTAGTTGTTTTCTCAGTTCAGTTTGAATTGGAGGTTTAAGCCAGACCAAAGCACATGTTGCCATCCTTAGCAAGTTAGTATCAACCTAGCACTGCAAGACATTCAAAGCCATAGCGTGTGATGTAATGATACTGCAAATTAATTATACGTATTGCACAAGAATACTTCTCGGTGATATCTTAGTTTCCCTGCGACCGATTACTTAGAATTAGACAGGTCATGTCATTAAAATACAGCACCACGTAGGGCAGCAGTATGACGTAATACGTTGCAATTCTATGTGGTGCAAAGTAGTATGGTGGATGCTTTTGTACTAGTGTATGTTACCAGGCATTAGAATATTATTTCGTTTATCACTGAGTGTTAAACATGCTGTAATATGGAACTGGATCTTTGTGAGTTAAAGGTTGACTTTACTTCTTTTACGATGCTGATCAGTCATTGGCAATCTGGCATCCAGTAGAATGTTAGTCGTGCGATAAAAAGCTGGATTTTCCCAATATACACAAGAAGGGACGAGTTATATTGTCTATTGTAAGATGAGTAAGCCACATATGAAAAAGACTGGGAGATCGTAAGGAAACCTTACATTTCTACAAACAACCCAGGAGAAGCCCACTTTTTCTCGACATGACAAAGTGATTTCTTAGAACATTTAGTTATCACCCATTTCCTATTTCAATCTTCCAGGAATCTGTCTGTGCTACTTTTGGCAGTGGACTTTCAAGTGCCTGTGTTGTTGATGTAGGGGATCAAAAAGTGAGTGTCTCCTGTGTTGAAGATGGAGTATCGTTGCCGGCAACAAGGTATATTATCATAGAATGCAATTTTGTAAAATCACTGACCAATATTTTGTATTCCATAATTTGCACCAGGGCCTTCTTTCAAAGGATTAATCGTGGACCAGCATTTGCTGCTTTGTTCTATGTATGTAGTGAACTTAGGTAGTTTCCGTGCTAGCAACAGAGAATGTAGGAAGAAATGACCCCTTGATTATTTAGTTCCCTTGAGTGGGGCTCAGAATTGAAGCGTCTAGTTTATTATTCGGTTTCCTCGTCTTCCAGACCGCATTGCCTTCCTTTATACGTGCACGTTTTAGTCAAAAGACCCGATTAAGACTGGAAGGTGTCCAGACGTAAAGTATGAGGAGGCTTTCTTGTACCGAGAGGAACAGCTTGCTTCGCACTGCTCCGTGGTCCTTCACTGAATGTAGTAATGTTGTACCCTTCTCAGTACAAACTGTATGTAAATAGAAAAACAGGAATAAACACTACGGCTTAGTAAGCTTATTTGCTATCGTCTATTTAGTAGGAGAGAGGATCCTGTACCAGGATTTTTGTTATAGCACACACAAGTAATCACTATAGCTGTTTAACCTTTCTTGATATCGTTTTTTGTATTAGGGTCAAACTAAATTATGGTGGAAGTGATGTAACGAGATGTTTCTTTTGGCTTTTGCAAAGAGTGAGTATTTATAATCTATGTAGTACATAATCACACTTGCTCTCCCGGTCAAGCGTTAATTCTGCTTTATATGTCTTCAGACTAGCATATGATGAGTCTTAACTTTTTGACTGGGACTCTTCTTCGATACAGAGAGTGAGAGGACTTCTACCAACACACCATACCAAAATAAAATGGTTGTTGACAAAGTAATTTTAGATATCATATGCAAAGTAATAGTAAACAGCGCGAAGCTTAGAAGCTAGAGGTTTAGTATTGAGGAATTGATTCCATATAGAAGTTGACAGGGTGGTCTTTTGTAAAGAGCAGAAAGTAATGTATGAGTACGACCACCGGGACGTAGAACCCAGGTCTCACGACTGCAAATGTTACGCCTTCCTACTGAGCTAAACAGCTTACTAGGAAAGGTCGAAAGACTATTAGCCATTCAACCCACATCATGTAGTATTGAGCATCAATGTTGAAGTGACCGATGCGGAGCTTATCGTACGAGTGCATGCTGAGTCGTGGGCGACCGTGATAAATTGAACAGTCGAGGGCAGTTTTGTTGTACGCTATCTTGCGGTTGGGCATGAGAGAGGGCTGTTGGTCAGGATCGCTTGAATAAGCAGGAATTTATTTTTCTTTTCCCCTGGCAATTGCTATTGTATTTCGTAACGTATTTACTTGTATTTCTATTTCCTTTTAGATTCATTTTCCTTATAAAGAGTGTGATATAAGTGACAAGCTTGACACTTATTTATTACAAGAACTAAAAGAAACATTTTGCCATCTTAGCATGGTAAGAAAGGCTTTGACTTACATTTCTATCACGACTTTCCACACTGTAAGAACCACGTGTTCTCACCTTAATAAATTACAGCTGAGACTCATGAGCTAACATGCGAGTGACAAACATGAAAACTGTTCAGTAGGATGACCTGATTGTTATACTCATTTGCACAACAAACGACAGCACCAAATTAAACAGGTACAGAAAATTTCACTCGATTTGATTCTCTTGAGTCTTCTCTACTTGAAAGTAACCCACAGTTTAACTAGAACCTTTTACAACTAATTTTACTTAATGTAACCCTGTATTTATACACCAAAGTACGTGCCCTAATAGAAAATTGAAAGAAAAAGTCAATTCATTGAGATTCATAAACAGGAAACTCATGATGTCCAGCAGTACTCATTACCGACTTAAAACACATCATAATTTGACATTTATCGACTAAATTTAACTTACTATGTGCCAACATCAGGGAAAGTACTTCTTGCAAAAGACTGCATCTGAAAAAATGGAATTTCGACAATAGTTTTTATATTAAACAATTAAGGAAGGCTTGTCAAAGTCCAAACACCATCCCCTCCCAAAGACTATCAAGGTCTTTGAACAAATAGAGCGTTCATGCTTTTGAAGTGTTCGTTTCACTAGCACTATAATCTTCATTTCAATCGTCATAATGCTTGAGTAAATCCTCTTCAAGCATACACAGTTTTCGAATGCCTCGAGAGTAAATTCCCGTCGATGTACGAACAACAACTCTTCGTACCAAACCCTCACTGTTTGGATACACCTCCTCTATAACTCCCTTTGGCCATTGTCCATGTGGAAGCCCTTTTACTACGAGAAGAACTAAATCTCCCTTTTTAAAGTTGGTACACTTATTCAACCATTTTTGACGTTCTTGCAGTGTTGGCAGATACTCTCTAGCCCACCTTTTCCAAAACTGGTTGGCTAGTATATGCACATACTTCCGTCTTGCTTTTAACCTTTCATCGTGAAGAAGCTCTTGTGGAGGGGTGGATAAATTCTGTCTCATCAGTAGGACATGGTTTGGTGTAAGGGCTTCAAGATCTTTTGGGTCATCAGATAATCGTGTAATCGGACGATCATTCAAAATCTTTTCGACTTCACAAAGGAATGTTTGTAATGTCTCATCATCTACAAGTTGCTGACCAATTAAAGAGTGTAAAATCCTGCGAATTCACCGAATAAGTTGCTCCCAGACTCCAACTTGATGGCTAGATGCTGGTGGGTGAAAATTCCAAGTGATAAACTTATCTGTGAAAAACTTACCAAGTCTGTTTAAGTCCCAGGCATGAAGTGCTTTTATTATGTCCCTTTCAGCTCCTTTAAAATTAGAGCCATTGTCGCAGAATATAATTCTAGGTATAACAGCATTGATAAATGTCTCTGTGGAAAGCTCATTGACCATCTCAGTGTGGACTGCTCGGTACCTCAGGCAGGTAAAAATGCATCCATACTTGTTGTTAACAGCCACATTCGTTGATCTTGTACCCCGCTGCTTGCGTGTATGCAGAGGGCCAAAAAGGTCAATGCCTACTGCTGAAAAGGGGTATATGAGATGATAGGAGTCTGTGGACACTCTTACGGATGGTAGCGGTGCCATTTGCTGCTCACCAATGTGCTCTGACTGCTTTCTGCATATTTGAGTCTTTCTCAATACTCTTCGTACAGAGGAAAGACCACTCACAATCCAAAAGTACCTACGCAAACTTGCAAGCACTTGCTGGGCCCCACTGTGTCCGCCATTTTCATGATAATGTAAGATCAAGAGGTTAGTGACATGATGTTTGGATGGAATTATCATTGGGTGTTGTGATTCATATGGCAAACTAGAATTTTGAAGTCGACCCCCAACTCGTAACACCCCATCATCTTTGGTTGGCTTCAATCTTGCCAGCTGCCCTTTTTCTTTGCTGGTGTCCTCGGTGTGTGCAAATGATTCCTGTTGGACACAAATAACTACAAATCTCTCGGCTGCTAATAACTCGGGCACCTCTAACATTTCCTGTTCCGATACTAGCTCCCTATTTGAAGCTTCACTCCCAAGAAGTTTCTTGAATTTTGCTGCTGCTCGAAGCACCCAAGCAACAGTCCGTCTTAGCTTATTCCAACAGGAAAATCTACGAAAGAACGAACTCCAGACATTCTTTGTGTCGTTAACTGTATTCACTACTATCAACCCTCTACTGTTGTCCTTACGCACTCCTTCATCACCTTCCATAAGCTCATCTGCTAATTCAACAGGCTGTGGATGCCACTCACTTTCATCATGCCATAAGAACTCAGGACCATTTATCCACTTCTGTAGCTTATCTCTTTCACTCGGTCTAATACCTCGCGATGCTAAATCTGCAGCATTGTCTTCTGATCTTACATGCTTCCATTGGCAAACATTCGAAACTTCCTTAATTTTAGCGACTCTATTAGCAACGAATGTTGTAAAGCGTTTGCTCATGTTCCTTAAATATTTTAAAACTATTATTGAGTCAGTCCAAAATGTGACGCTATCAATCTTTAGCTTCTGGCCCAACTCCTTCGTAATTGTTTTATGGACTGATACAAAACTGTAGCTGCTGTTAGTTCTAGCTTGGGGACTGTAATACCAGACCTCAAAGGCTTAACTCTTGACTTTCCATACACAAAGCTGCAAAAAATGTCACCAGTTTTACTCACAAGCCTCAAATACGATACTGTTCCATATCCATGACGTGGAACTATTTATATATATATATGTCACTATTTATATATATATATATGTCACGAAAGGGTTCTGCAGCCGCTTGTAGCAAAACGATCTTGTTTACTGGCCTGGCTAGAGTTGCACTTTTAGTTTTAAGCTTCATATACCGTACAAGTCCATCAATTTGTTCGGGTGCACCTCAAGGATTCGACTTAGAGGCCATGAACTTCTTGGGATGCGCTCGTCTAATACAAGTACGATATCGTTCACAGCAAAGTTTCTGCATTTCTGATTCCATTTTGTACGTTCCTGAAGTGATGGAAGATATTCTCGAATCCAACGTCGCCAGAACACATCAGCTA
>JANTCA010016799.1:6896-25158 GCA_024741275.1 Chironex yamaguchii | reverse complement strand
AATAACTTAAAAACTAACCAGAAACTAACCTTCCCTCGCACCACAACTTAAAGTTTCAATGCCGCGATTGGCTTTGTCTGCCCCTTCAACTTGTTGCTATGCGCGGTTGTTAAGGGGAACCGAAAAGGTCTTATACTACTTCACATGCTGTTTAGAAAAGAGACTTTTTGAGAAAGAGGCTAACGATTATGTGTGAAGGATTTTTTTCGTCGTTTCAGGTACCGAGGTTATTTCGTGAAAGGCACTTATTTGATTTCTTTGCCACTACTCGGGATTTTGTACTTATAAACATAATGGCTGAGAAATATTCAGAGTCAAGGAAAATCTCCAAGTTGATTGGAAGAGTGTGTGCAGCTATTGGTTGCTCAAATACCTTTTATCGCTAAAATGGTACCCCCAGTGGCCTACATTTTTTCAAGTTGCCACAAGTGTATGCCCTAGTGCCTCTTCTCTGCCTCCTCCTCTTAACCGATTGACAAGTGATGGCTATTCCGCTTCCATAGAGTTACTCTTGCGACCTACTGCAGGGGCATAGCTGGGGGGTACGAATGCACCTGTCCTTTTATAGAAGTGCCCTTATTTGAGAAGTGTTCCATATTTTGAAGATGATTTTTGAATATTCCACATACATCATCAAGTTTAGCGACTCAAATTAAGATGTTAAAGACCATAAATATGGCAAATTGCAATCAATAAAAACGGAAAAACGAAAATCTCTTGATAGTCACTGAATGCAAGATTCCGTGTGTGTGGAACACGTTAGACATAGTTAACGAAGTACCGAAGTTTTTCGTTCTGGGGTCGAAAATGTTGAACTCATAAAAATAACTATAGTTCAGAAGCAAGTAGTTTACTGTTCGAACAGTTTCGGCCTTCTCTCAAGGCCTTAATTCATCGACTGGTTCTCTTCTCGTCGGGTTAAAAGATGTTGTCAAACAAAATCAGCACTACACTCCAGGACACAAAGTCGTATTTGATGTTTACCTAACAAGGTGGGTGGCAAACGTTGATTGACGTTACCAGTTTATGTCGGCATATCCCGATATCGTAGAGTTCTTGCTCACAAGCTGCACCTGGAAAGTTATCCGCAATGGGAAAAATGGGCCCCGGCCCGCGTACAACAGCCTCAGCGCTATCGGGATCATTGACCACATTTCAGTTTTGCATTGTATGAGTAACTATGGTAGGAGCGATGACTTTTTGCGAGGACCAACTGAAAAAATCCAAGGGCAGGGTCTCGACTTGTACGATGGCGCCAGTCAAGTGAAAATTGCACGGGATGACTTGCAGCACGCCAGAGACAATGCTACTGAAGGTTTTTTCAACAGAGGATATAACCACCCACAAAATTGACAAACTTCCTTTCAGGCCGATGTGAAGGAGCCAGCCCATCTGTTTTTATGATTAAAAGAATGGAGGTTGGCTTGTTGCCCATGGCACATGAATGCTAGCAGAGCCCACAACTGGAATGTGCTTCACTGTGAATGCGAGTATAACCGCGTGAGTTAAAGGATTGTTCATTCATGATGGTCACAGCTGCTCCTATGTCAATCTCCATTGTCACTGGTTGACCATTAACAATAATGTCAATCTTGTATGGACACGATTTCACTTGACCAACACTGAACTTGCCACAGACAGCTGAAGCAAACACATCTTTTGGTTCTACAACATCACCTTACTTCACTATGTTCACTGTTTTTGGTTTTTGCACAACGACTGCCCTTTCTCCCCTTTTTCTGATCTCTTTTTAGCTTGACAGACTATCGCCTCGTTTGTGGCAAAAATAACATTCAGCATCGTTGTAGCTACAAGTGACTGGGCTATGAATGCCACCACATGTATAGCATACTTACTGAGTGTAGCAAAAGGCCTGGCATAACGTGTTCTTTTGGATTTTACACCGTTCTTGCTAACAAACACAATGTTTACTTGCCCCTGCAAGAGCCAAGACAGTATTCACGTACTTTTTCTGCAATCCTGTGCATGTTTTGCAGCTAACTCCAAAGTTTGGGCTATTTCCAGCTAGTTACAAAATTTGTGTCTCTTTAACCACGGGGAATCGCACATGAGGTAGGTATCTACCCATTACAAGTCTGAGTGTATCAAATTGGCATTAGGTTGCCTTAGTACACGGAGACTGCGCACAAAGGAAACAATAAGTCAGAATTGACTAATGCAGAGTTATTCACAAATTGTTCGCTGTAGATTTCCTAGTTACATCTGTTTTTTACTCATGAGCTAAAACATACCATTGAAGCCCGGGTTTCCAGCATGGGGGTAATTACCCCCTTGGGGTAATTCGAGATTCGCCAGGGGGTAATGGAATGCATTGAAAAACTCTTGAAAAATGATATCCTGTAAGTGTAAAAAATTAAACTTCAGACCCATCATTTAGTGTCCCTGAGTGACAGAACGCCCATTCATGCAATGGTGGCAGCCCAGCTGTGGGGTTGTGTCTGTGCTGTAGAAAGCAATCAACTTCGTGGCAAATTCCTCCAAGTCAAGTGGAAAGCTGCACTGTTAGCTCACATTCGGAAAGTCAAAGAAAACATTTGGATCTTGCAGAAACATTGCATCATTGGATAATTGTTCATTCGGTATATAAGCAAGGTGTTGTGTACACGTGAACTATGACCAGTTCTACTAAAAGCACCCGTTTTTAGAGAGTTATATTTTGGATTTAAGAGTATTGTTGAGAAAGGTCTTGTTAAAACATAGTGCATGAAACTGGTAGTGCTGAATGAATGAAGCCCAGCAAGTTGAAACAAAATCTGATTTGTTATCATTTAAACTACAAGGACAAGGATTGGGCATATTTTGAGCAGGGACGTAAATTGATGTTATGTGAAGTGGCGGTGATTGGGGAATTTGCCCTGTAAACCACAAAAATAAAATAGCACTAACTCTTGACAAGTAGGCCGGAATGGACCATCATCAAATATTTGCAAAAGATAGATGAACAAAACAGCTGCAAACTACTTACTGTTCAAAAAAAACCCCAGGAAATCTATGAAAAGCAGAACAAAGTTCAAAAATTGATTTCGACAGTATTGGGTTTTTTTCACAAAAAAGCATTCTCTCATCACTTTATTGGTAACCGTCGCATTTTTGCCTTTGACCATTTCTGCACAGTGCTACCTAGATTGATACCATTTGTGAATTTTTTTCAGTTGCAAGCAAAGTTAAGTCATTCAACCTTTCATCATTCATTGTAGAATGTATGCAACTCTTAACAAATATTAATTTGCTGAAGATAAGCTCATCCTTTGCAACTGATACGGGAGCAGTAAAAAGTAAACACTAGCAATTGTTGAGTGTCGGGAAGAGATTTTTGGGTTTATTCCAGCATCTTGAACACTTGTTAAGGCTTTGGCCTCATCCATTAATCGTAACACATCAAGCTCAGCAAATAAGAGGTCATTTTCAATGCTTTTTATTGGTGGGAAGAGACTGCAAAGTTGCTTAACGCTAACAGCGTTGGGCTCCTATAGTGGTGGTTGGAGGGTTTCTGCTAACGGCTTTATCTTTTCCAAACCAAACTTTCAGGTCCTCCTTGTACTCAACAATAATTTAGTCTAGTACAAGACACATTACGTTTCGATAATACTTGTAGAAACCAATCTGCGCTGTCGTTTCTGGATGTTCATCTATCTTTCAGGGTAGCAGTCTAATTTTGTGCTTTGTTTCAACTCTAAAAGTGGATTTATGACAAGTTGTCTTCCATAATCAATGGCACCCTTTATCTCATTGTCCATGGCCTTCTCATCCGCTCGCATGTCATGTCACAAGTTTTTAACCATGGCTTCAATGAGGCTAAGTGCACCAAGAATGTTTAGGTCCTCTTGTTTCCGATGCATTGTCAAAATCTTTGTTTCCTTTGTGATTAAGCGCATAGACATTAGTAAAAAGATGAAGTCAATTGTGACCAAATTTTTCTCTATGGCATATCCCCTATGGACTTTCATCTCACATTCTTCATCATTGATAATTTTGTCAATAGCTGGAGCAATTGACTTTAAACTTTGCCACACAGCTTCAATTGATACCCAACGAGTTTTTAATAAGTTTCCTAGCTTAAAAAGTTTTCTGTGACTCAAACTGCATCAATAAACACTTTATTCACTTTACAACTTGCGTTGAGGAATAAATAAATTTCTTCACGTAGTCCATACATGCAAGTAACGAGTGGGTTTTCCTTAGCGCTGAGCTCATCAAATGCATTTGATCGATGGGCCTGGCATGGTATGTAGGGAACTGGTCACTCTAGTAAGTCATGTAAGACTTTCTGGACACCTCCTATTCTTCCAGACATTGAAGAAGCAAAATCATTGGTCTGGAAGCACAGACCATTAACCTCAATTTAATTGGATTTTAGTGAATCAAGAATTGATTTTGCCATTTTGTCTCGATGATTGTCTTTGTATTCTTTCTTTTCTTCGTTCCGTTCTCTTGCAATGCCGTCTGAAGCAATATATACTCCATCTCCATATTTCCACCTCATATTTCCATGATATGTCCATATTTCCATCTCCTGTAATTCATTCACTTTGTGCTTTCTAGTCCCAAGCTATAGAACTGCCAGATGAATCTGTTGGAATAGCTGCCTGAACATTGAAATGCAAAGTTCATGGGTGTTCCTTTTTCTGCCTCAGATGTTGTTATCGCCTTAAATGTGATTTGACTCTTACCTAATTTAGAAATGTGCATTCCATTGTTAAAAGCTTTCAATCCTTATCAAGTAATAACCCCCATTGAAAAGCCGGTTGCAGCATCTGAGCAATAAAAGCACAAGAACTTGCCCTGCAAAAGAATGTTTTGCCCTATGATAAAGTGCAGTTTTCGTTTAAGTGACTCCTGTGACAATCTACCTGCGGAAACGTGAATTGAAAACTTTTTGTAAAATTTTGTTCCTAAAAAACGCACATCCGTGACAGAAATTTGCCCTGCAGAAGTAGAATTTGTCCTGCAAAAAGAGAAATTTTTTCACAGTTGGGGGTATGAGCCTCCCCATGCTCACTCAAGTGACGCCCTTGATTTTAAGACACTGGGAGGTAGGGTCAAATAACAGTGCCTGGATTGTGAAGGTTCACTTTATCAATAAATTGCAGCTGCATTGAAAGTATGATTCTAAGTTTAACTCGACATCGTATGTCACAAAAAGCACAAGATATATTATCAAATCACATTGTGATTAAATAAGTGAATTTTATCAAAATCAGTGCGCTCAATACCAGACTGGCCTCCAGAGAAAAGATAAATTGATGACTGATATGACAAACGGGGCGCATTTATGGCAAAAATGAAAAATTGGCAAAGGAAAATAAGCTCGGGGAATGTAGGCCTAAGTATGCTTGAAAACGCTGGAGAGTACTATGAACTACAAATTTCTAATATGAGGAAACTCGTCTAACGATCTTGGGTTGCATTATAAACAGGATTCCAAAAACATTTGTCAGAGGGACAGGACACAACCCTCTCCATTGTCCTGGATCCCATCAAGGCTCCGATTACTACAATCAGTGATGATAGCAATGGCGTTCAGACAGGAGTTGTTCAATTTCAAACAGGTTTCCAGAGCAAAGTTCAAATTTGAGACATTTGCAGGAATTCCTGCATTTTGGATTGGGATATCCACTGCTGTCCAATCTCGTCGATTGCCATATATTTCCTTTCGGATTGACCTATAGGTGCCAATCTGGATTTTCGATACTGCTCTTTACAAAACGAAATTGAGAAATCGTGTTAATGTAAAGGATGAATTGCACTGTGCCCTCATTGTCACAAAGCCCAGGATTTCATGACTCGTGCAATCGATACAGCAACAGCCATCTACTGGATTCGTTGCAAAGTTTTCAGATACCAAAGGCTGATCGTACGTAAATTGCACTGTACTGGTTGCTATCTAATAGCTAAGTTTCGGTCTTTGAAATTTTGTGTCATTTAGCTCTTTCAGGTAAAAATAATTTCGCGTTGGTTATTGAATAACATTGCTAGTTGAGATGAAAAGGGGTAGTGGGCTCAAAATGGTCTGCGAACCATGACAGAACCTAAGTTCACGACCGACGTCTTTTTCTTTTTTTTTCCTATCCATGAACACGAGGCTGAAAAGTAAACTAGGTTCGCAGGGGACCCTTCTGACTCTTCCTCTGCAAACATGGTCGCCGGCAGGTTGTGGTACTATGAGCGTGGGTGTTAGCGTAACTCAGAAGTTGTATTTAAAATAACATGCCTAAAAAATCTGAAGCTGAGGAGCAAATTGTTCTTTGGCCTAGACTTTATTTAACTTTCTAATTAAGGTGTTTGCCGTTAAGTTGTACAGATCATGAAGTTGTACACAACAACTGGGAATTTTAAGTAAGTGAGAGTTATTTACATACTGTTTGCTATACGGTTAAGTGAGGTTCATTACTGTAACTATAATTAAATAGTGCGGGATATACTAATTTCAAATCCGTCGCTTTTCCATGCGTTGACATGTAAACATGGCTGGGTAGAGCTGTAGTGGGCTCTTGTAATATTCACCAACTCATAAGGGAGTCCATCAACTTGCCATAAACACCATAGTGGTTAATATTAAACAGAGTGAAAGGCAGATTTAAAGTCTATAAAGCAGATGAACGTCAACTGATTAAGTTTACATAATGAGCCAGCACCTGGCGGGAAGACGTTTCTTGATCAACAGATCCTGATCTAGCCCACTGATAACAGATCCTAGAATCTCTGTCTTGATTCTGTTTAAAACGATGGTGGAAACTTGTTGCACACAATGTCTATAAAGCTAATACCTCTGTGGGTTGAGCACAGAACAGTCTTTAATTATGTAAATCAGGGGGAATATAGTTAACTGCTAATTCTAGGTATGGTTTCTGTTTTTAGGTGATCAAATGCAAGCACAGCATCCATTGAGCCCCTAGCTGCCTACCAGCTTGGAGAACTTCAGACATTACACTATATTCACTTTATCATTATACTCAAAACTTCATTTAGGGTGGATGACTTGGTTGATGTTGACCAATATTTGCAATCAGTACTATGACAAAAAGTAGAAGAGTGATTTTATGGGCATGTTTCGGTGGCTATGTGATAGAGTAGGACATTAATGTGCTCTTTCCATCAAGACACAAGTCATAATTGATTAGCAGGCCAGACTGCTCATTTATAGTTGTGATACCCTTATTATTTGGTCTATTCTTGTTCTTTGTTGGAATCTATTGTGTTTGCTGTAAGTGTATTGTGCAGCCGCAAAGGCTTCAGTATGTTGTATATATGAATTTGATAAATGCATGTCTGCTCTGCTGGTCTCCTGATAGTTGTCTTCATATTAGTTTGCATTATAACTGTATTAGTATTACAACTGATGATGTAACAATTATTCTAAAAGTCACAAAATGCATTTAATTTGTTTAAGATTATGTAACAGAAACTTCATGGGAGAAGATTTATGTTTTTATTACACACTAAAATTCCAATGTGTTTGTAGTCTTGGTCTTTGACTAGCAGGAACTCCTCTGCATTTGCATTTTGGTCTCTTTTATTTATACATTAAGTTATTTTAATTTATAATGATGTCTTTTTAACTGGTTGTTCAGTCAAAGGATTGAAATAATCAAAGGATAAAAGTTTCATAACACACTTATAACAGACCACGTCATGAGCATTTTAGCAGGCAAGCAGTATATGACTCTCCTTCATGTAATCAGGCGGGTAATTTTTAGTGTACTGAAAATTGCTGATAAAAGCCTATAAGTAAGCAAGGGATGTAATGTTGGTCTGTAAGCAGCTACGTTTTCGCAACAGAGAAGCATTTTGCAAAAGAAATGACAACTGAATTGTTAATAACCATAAATCAACCACACATCACGAACTAGGATATTAGTAATATTAACAGATCTAAATACAGATTATTAAATTAATAGTATAATTTCCACTATGTATTCCACTATTCTGTATTCAAATTTGTAAAAGGTGCCAAATGTTATTTCAAGGTGAGAAAGTTAAGGCAGTTCTGACACCAATAGGCGATGAGTAATAAAAAGGGACATAGGGTTGGTGGTTCTTATACAAACTGAAATGGAGGTAAATAATGAGTAGCTTGTGTCAGATATGCAAGGCAAGTTTGGATGTGCACATGGGAAATTTCTCACCTTAATTAGCCAGGTCTGCTTACTGTAAACTACAGTATTGTTAGTTGCCTGTGTAATGTTACATATCAGAAATATTAAGAATTTAAGCTAATTGACTAAATCTTTATTCAACCAGAAGTACTATTGAATTGTCACACTTTACCTGGGTTTACTGGAGCAGTTGTCTAGAAGAAATAGTAGAATGTGTGTTTTAACTGCAGACAACACTATTAAAGAGGGCTAAGAAATTTTATCAATACCCATTGCACAATTACTCTTCTGATAGGTTATGACATACCTTATGTACTTATGTGGATATTATATTTCTAAGTACCATGCACCTTTCTTGCATTTTGTAGATTTTCATGGGAACAAGTGTGCACAGCATTTTGGAAAAAGTACCCAAATCCATGGAGTAAACATGTTCTTACAGAGGATCTTGTTAGCCGGTAAACTGGTCTTTATGTCATTGACTGCAGTGTATTATTGCATTATAATGTATGGTACATCCTTGTTATGCTTTTGATCTAAGTACATGAATTGTTGGAGTTAGGAAATACTTGTTTTGTTTTTTCTGGTTTCTTTTTCATAGTTACACTGTGATCCATTTTTTAGACTATTTAATATTGACTTGTCTATCCTTTGATTAAGTAGTTCTGGGTCTAGTGATAATGGCTTAGATGTCACATTAGACCTTGAAGCATGTTACATGCATTTTGAAGAGAAGCACAAACTCCCCATAATTTCAAGCAAACAGAATGATGAGGTATAATCATAACAAGAAAAAAAATTTTCTTCAAAAACATTTTAAGTTCTGTACTCCTTAGTAATTACTTTAAATTTTTATACTGCAATTGTATTTGTCAGTAAATCAATAAACAAGTCAGTCACTTTGTCAATCAATTAACTTTTGTATTAATAATGTTCCAACCATGCTTGTGCTCAACAAAAATTTACCTGCATGTGTACCAGTGAGGATTTTATGTTTGATGTGGTCAGCATGTACCAATGTATAGAGACAAGCCAAAGAAGAAATTACCATTCTTTAAGATTCTTTGCTCATGGTTCTGCTTTGTATTTCTTGGCCCTATTTTCAGGACAACTATGATTGTGAGAGTTATTGGTCTCTTACAATTTTGTGATATATACTTTATTATCACCTTGAAAATTTGTGACATTACGCTAAAAACGTACTTAAAACCTTTTTTCTTCTGACACTTTTCAGAGTATGAATCGTCAGAAAGGAAAGTATAAAGAACATGTATTTTGAACAACCTTTTTGTGTTACAAAACTTGAAAATCGCCTTGAAAATTTGCAACATCGTGCTAAAAACGTAAAAGCCTTTCATGTCTGACACGCTTCAGAGTATGAAACATCTTAGGAGAAAATTCATTGCTTTCAAGGACAGTGAATAGCAGATTTGTCTGCAATTTTGGTAAGCTGTAGCCCTCCAGTTTCCTAGTGTGACATAAACATTGATTTTTTGGTTTGATGCATTCCTTGCCAAACAAAATCAACTAGTTTATTCTCAAGGTTTTCAATTGTGCTGGGAGGAATGTTTGTGATGTCTGCTCTGTACCACAGCCTTGAGAGCAATAGGGTATTAATACATCTTAAACAATCTTTTTGAGGTAGAAAACTTTAAAATTGCCTTGAAAATTTGCGACATCAAGCTAAAAACATAAAAGCCTTTCTCATCTGACACTCTTCAGAGTATGAAACATCAGAAAGGAAAGTACATGTATTTATCAACCTATTTATACGAAACATGTAGCAAAACTAGCCAATCCTAGACAAGAAAAGAAACACAGAAAGAGAAAATGAAGAAACAAAACAGTATTGGAAGAGTCCAAGTGAAAAAACGAAATCTTTCTGCCTACAGAGTACTGGTTTTCTTGTTTTAATGTAGACAGACTCTAATACACCAATATAAAGGGACAATCTAGCTGTGCTAATAATCCGAAAATTCTCGTCCTTGTACATTTTGGCACATTCTAAATTTTCTAGTAAATGTTGGCTTATGGCAGAATCGCATGTTTTGGCAGTCATTTTTGCTTTGCAAGCACGAGATGACTGTTTTGAGGATGAATTGATGCTAGGTGTACAATGGCTGGAACATGTTTGATCCTGGAAGGTTGAACAGCCCTCCATCCCAGAAGAGATCTTTGTTGAGTTAATGGAATATGCCACTAGAGGTCTTGAATTCAGTTTTAACAATACAGTGTATTGACAAAAGGAAGGGTTGGCAATGCATTGGCAAATATTTTTGTCAGCTTTTGCGAAGACTGTATTCAAAAGAAAGCGACCAAAAGGTGTCTCTTTATTTTCACTATGTTGATGACACTTTTGCCATCTTTAAAACAGAGTTGGAATGCGATAGGTTTTCCAAAAACTTAACCAGTAACATCCAGCTTTCAAATTTACAGGTGAAAAGGAACAAGATAGTTTATCTCCTTTTCTTGATGTTTTGGTGGGAAAAAACAGCACTAATTTGTCAACAACAGTTTACCAAAATGCTATTTTTACTGTTCAGTACATTTATTGGGATTCTTTTTGTCCAAAAAACGAGGAAAATCAACCTCAACAGAACACTTGCCCATAGAGCACTTTGTATCTGTTCAAAATCTAAATTAAATTCAGAACTATGGAAAATAATTTCTATTCTCCTAGAAAACGGTTATCCAGCAGATGTTGTTTCTACAATTTTTCGAGAAAAGATCACTGAATTTGCAACCGAAAAATCATATGGGCCTAAAAACTGCCCTGTATGCTTAAAACTTCCTTGGCTATGCAATGTTTTTATCCGCATAGAGACACAGATTAAAAAAGCTGTAGTTAATGTTTCTCTTCTGTTAATCCAAGAATTATTTTCACAACTAGGAAGATCTTGCCATCCATTCACAAGGATTGTGTAACTATCACACAAAACAGCTTAGTGGTATATGAATTTCTGTGCGGATGTGAAGCTTGGTATGTAGGTCGCACTTCTCAAAGATTGGGTGACAGGATTAAATAACATGTTCCAGCCACTGTATGCCAAGCATCAGTTTTTTCCTAGAGAACGGGCTTCTTGTGCTTGCGAAGCGAAAATGACCGCCAAAACATGTGATTCTGCCTTAGGCCAACATTTACTAGAAAATTCAGAATGAGCCAACATGTATAGGGATGAGAATTTTCGGGTAATTGGCACAGCTAGATCGTCCTTTGATCTAAGTGTATTGAAGTCTGTTTACATAACTCTCAAAGCAGAAAGATTTCAGATTTTCACTTAGACTACTCCAATAATGTTTTGTTCCTTCATTTTCTCTTTCTTTGTTTCTGTTCTTGTTTATGATTGGCTAGTTTTGCTACATGTTTTGTATAAATAGGTTGCCATATACATTTACTTTCCATTCTGATGATTCATACTCTGCAGAGTGTCAGACGAAAAAAGCTTTTAAGTATGTTTTTGGTGCAATGTCGCAAATTTTCAAGGCGATTTTCAAGTTTTGTACCACAAAAAGATTGTTCATATACTTTTTTCCTCTTGATGTAGCCAGCAGTAGACATTCTGGGACTTGGTAGCAGTCTCAAAATTGTCTTTGCACGGTGGTGCACAAATAACACAGATATTAATTTTCCCTTTTTTCACACAGTAGGTTCCCTGTGATCTGTATTTTTGCATGGTATTACTGACAGTGAAGCATATGTAAACTGCTTAGTAAAATTGATGTTGTCATTAGCAACCTGAATATTATGACACAGTAATTGCTGTCTGATCTCAATGAAAAGTTTGGAACATTTTTTACAATGCCTTTCGGACTTAATGATATCATGTCATGAAGAATTCTACCCTGTAAAGCAGATTTATTTGTTGTTTCAATTGCAATTCCTGTAAATGCTATTAATAATTGTTGTAAGTGGAATGGTTTTTATTTCATTGGATCAAGAAATGAAACACTTTTTTCTATGTTCACAATTATAAAGTTTTGGTTAAAACAAGAATCATAAAGTCCTTTGTTTACTTGCGGCCAAAACATTTTGTATATTCCTAGTAAGAGCTTTCTGAACAGCATCTCTTGAATTTTTCTGAAGTCCTTTGAATCATTTCCTACAAATGAATGGTATTTTTGTGTATTCATACTCACAATTTTGGTAAGTCCTTGCTATCTCATACAGCAAAGTTCAATTTCAAAGACCTTTTTTAGAGTAATCCTAGGACTGTGTCCCCTCTCATTTTATTTGCATGAGAAATTGACAATATTTACATGTTTATTGTATTATTACTGTTAATGGTATAAATTTTTCTCCATCACATATTTTTGTCGTACAACTACTGTGAAACATGTAACATCTTTGAGTGACATTAAATTTCAAATTTGTTTAATCAAATCTCCAACCTCTGAGGCAAAGATCCAGTTTTCCTAACAATCTAAACCTTTTTCTTACAAGGTTGATGATAATAGCCTACTGTTCATAGTGCAAACAATGGATGATGGCAACATGTCTAAAGTATGTTAAATTTTTGGACATGGTGGTCTGTCTACTGTGTTAAGGATAGTAATAAGGGTGATAACCTACACATGTTGTTTTGGTCATTTACTGCTTTATATATGCTAAATTTAGACATGTACCATTCAGAAACTTTCAAATTTCTACTACCATAATTGTTAATTAAGTTTAGCTAGCTTCCTAGATTATTCATCTCTGGTTCCTTTAAGAGAGACCAGATAATGAAGTAAATTGATTAGTTTTGTAATATAACTAGCCTCCGCAAGGCAGCCTTAATTCAAACTTGTCTGTAAATTGAATTAACCCTTGATTCATGTGAAAGTAGCAAACATTGCTTGATTTACTAAAATGATATAATGAATGCCAATTAATCACATACTGTAACTCTTAATGTCAGTAAGCAATTACCAGGGCATGTTTTAAACTAATATTGCCTAACATTGAATCATGTTTGTCACTGAAGAGCAATCTGTATTTAAATACCATTTAACTTCGCCATCTCTATTTGCACATAAGGTTTATTTTTGCCTCAACATTGGCATTAACAAAGTCCATGTATCGCAATGATTTGACATGATGTGTTAGATTATTTAACATGTGCTTTGCACATGCACTCTCATGTTGTTACTGTCTCATTTCTTGTATCGTTGTAAGTATTTGTATTCAAACACATTACCTTTTAGCTCCCTAGAAGGATCAAGGCTTAGAAGCAAAAGGATTTTCACAAAGACAAACCGTTTGCCAAGATGGGGTGAAATGGTAAAGGGCATTTTATTCCTCTGCCACTCTCTTTGTTGTTTTCATTGTGTTTATTTTATCATGCAAGTTTCACACCTTTTTAACATTGCATGTCCCATTTGCATTGGGTATTTGATTTTATTTCTGGCAGTCAATCTCCATCAATCAAGGTATGCTTATGTTGATGGTGTAGTGAATGAAAGTTACAATGTTGCAAATCCTGCTCTTACAATTTGTGTGAAAGAAATAATGGCTGGATGGTGGGTAAGAAAGTATTTCTTAATAGCATATAGCAAGAAGTGAGTTTTTCGACATATGACAACACTGTGGGAGCAAGAGATTCCTTTTGGCTACTTGAAAGATTATTCAATGATCTGGCATCTTTATAATCACAAATCTTAATGCATGGTGTATTTAATCGCAAATTTACCTATATGTAAATGAAATGTAGGCATTGTCAAATAAATATACCTGAGAATGCTGCGGCAATTAACCATCGATCGAGACCGCCATTTGTCTCCGAAGGCTCCGTTGGTTGGGCCATGCTGCTCCTATGCCGCCGGACCACCTATGTGGACTGATATGGAGCAAACCTAAACCTGCAGAATGGCATTGCACTCGCAACGCTCCTATGTGCACTTGGGACAGTATCACACAAAAGACCTGTGTTTCCTGAAGGATACTTAAGGATCAGTGACTTGGTTTAACAACTACACCACCATCATGCAAGATCTGGCATCAGACCGGATGCAATGTCGAAGAATCGTGCGGGGGCAGGCCACAGTGGACGTCTGACGTCAACTCTCGTGCCTTCAGTCCAAAAATTCAAGTCCAAGAAATTTAGGCAAAAAGATTTTGGTTAGGAAGATTAAAATAAACTAATGCACTTCTGGCAGTCGTGGTTTTGAGACAAAATGAGTTACTAATACCAGGAAAATTTTTCAGGGCCATGTGCTAAATTTTGATGGTTATACCCATTTTGTCAAAGGTAATCAACCTCTGATTATCTTTTTATCAGTGTTTTCACTTAGGTTTTCAATAAAAACAAAGGTTTTAATTGACAGCACATCTTGGTTTGCTTTTTTGTTCCTATTTCAAACGATAGAGTACTAATAACCACGTTATTAACTTCCACGAATTAATAGCACAACGTTGTCCTTAGCATATTTCACAACAGGAGTTGCCTCACAAACAAAGGCAAATATGATGCAACTTTCAATTGTTTCTCTGCTTTCACTATTAAAAGGGCTGGAAATTCCTGAAGTTCTGTTTTGTAATTTGATACAGTTACTAATAATGTATTAGCAATATTAGCACTATCTGTTGCCTCTAACTTCTGGATTGAGATGTAAAGTTTTCAAGTATCGTTTTTCAGTTGTCCTTGTATTTTGAGATCTTTGTCATAAATTTTTGCCACACTTAGAGCAAAGAATAGAGTGAGTGATAGATACATACTATGAAATCTCTATTCCCCCCTCTTTTGAGCTACAATAGACAATCTACAATAGGCCCCCTTCTAATCGGAATTTTTGCACAATAAGACCCCCCTTATTTAGACACCCAATAATTTCATATGCCAGTAGTAGCATGAAATAAAATGCAAATCATTAGCCAGACATAACTAGATTTTTGGTTTCATCTCCAAGATTCAATACGATGTGTTTAAGAGTTGCAAGTTCCTTGTCTAGCTCTGGTTTGAGTCTTGCCAATAGTAGTTTTGATATTAACAATTCTGGACGTGCCCTCGGAACAACCAATCCGATCTCTAGTATTCCTGGTGGTTGAATATGTATAGTAAAGATGTAAATTAACCACGGTTATGTTAACAAATTCACAATCCAGGGATGATACCTACATTGGCACATGGCCAACAAGCCTATCATATGACTCATTGGCAAGAAGGTGAATTAAGTCTTCCTACTTTGAAAATTGGCCCAGATCAAGACAGCCATATAAACATAATGCTTGAAGTTTGATTGTACAAAACTGAAAAATCGAATCACAAAGGACAATTTTGCTTCTGGAACGTCATGTTTTTCACGTGTTCACTGCCATCTTGAAATTGCGAATTCTAACGTCAGTAGCATCGTCGTGTGACTGCTTACTCTTTAATCATTTTGTAAGATGAAAAGATTAAAATGCATTTGTACACCATGCCCTCATTGTGTTAAGGCTGTTTCCACTTTTTAAGTATCTTGGTTCATACAGTTTTAATGTTGGGCCTGTTTGTTTTTTTCACTAGAAATTTACTCCATAGCCGGCTGTGTACTTCATATTCTTAGGTCACTGTTATTATCCTAAAAAGCTCTTTCTTTGCATCAGTCTTTTCACCTTGTAAGCGAGTACCTTTAATTGTCACAGTGCACAGTATAGGATGGTGTGTAGTGTTTGCATCTTGTCAAAGACCAAAGTCAAATTAAAGAATTAATCTCTCTTTGTTTATATTTTGTTAAACTTAGGTCTTTCGTAGTCTTAAATTTCGTATTTTCTCCTAATACACTAGTCCTAGTACTCAAATGTATTTTGATCCTCGTTTATGGCTCCCGAGACAATTCTGGCCATCAATCTATCTTCTGAAATCGATAATTTATTATTATAAATATTATATTCAGTTAGTATCATTTCTTTTTAGTTTGTGGCAAATACAACTGCATGTATCGTAGAAGAGTCTGTTGTGGATGTGAGAAATAAAAAATTAACAACTTTGACGCGAAACATTTCGTACACAACGCTAATGGTGGTTGAAGAAACGTGTGAATATACTGTGAATAAAGAAAATAAAGATTGGTAAGGACGTGTACGATTCTACAATATTAAATACATATCTGTGTGCTGGAGTCTTTCTTTTTGACTTGTTTAGGGAATTTTGATTGAACAATTAAAAAGTAGGCATATGGAATTGGCAAGCACATCTTTGTTGAATGGTAGTGTGTTATTTGGTCATGCCATTACGTCATTGAATAATGTCTTCGGTGCAGCATTATTGGTGCAATAGTTAAGAAATAATTTGTTGATGCTTTGACTTTGACTCAATTCATCAAACGCATTTTTGATGCACATCCCATAACATAGAATGGGGTCATTTATCTTTTTAATTGAATTCAGAGATAAGTTAGTTCAGACATTATGGAGTGGTTTGACAATAATATGACGTTTTAACACTGTTTGACTGCAGATTGTTGAATTGTCAATAAATACTTCACCAACAGGCAGTGTGAGTCTTTCGCTTACAAGCATGGTGCCAAAATATTGTTCTTTTAGATAAGTCAAAATTTTCCAGTGTAGCAATGTTCTCTCTTTTCAGTGGATTGAGTAATTGGTCTTTTTCTGTCGTCTTTTATTAGGACTCAATGTAAAAGAGAAGCACGGGTAACATCAGGAGTATATGGATTTGCTAGGGCTTTAGAAGCATTCGGTGTAGAACGTTATAAACAAAATGTAAACAAGGTAACCAATAGCTTGATCTTTCATTATGTCTTACTATGACTGAATTGAGATAGCAGGTTGAAAATTATACACTATTCTTGAGAGCGGTGATCATTATTTTTTAATATCGAAATATTTAGGAAATCTTGGGAAAACCCCCTTTCTAACTTAAACTAGAAATGCCTAGACTTTAAAGAACATGCTTTTCGTGTTTGCTCTTAAGCTACGATTTTGCTCTCCTTTCTTTTTTTTCCAAAGTCCTTTAAAAATTAATTGCCCTGGTGTCACGTATGTCGCGGACTTAAAAGTTATCCAGAAAACTGAAGGTGCTAACAGACTCTCTCATTTAGTTATTAATTATACCCTACATATGAAAAGTCTCGAGCCAACTGAAGTTTGTCGACCATTTGTCATCTCTGCTAATCTACCCAGTAAGAGAGGGTTTACAACGTGCTACTTAAATCTCTGTTAGTCGCGACTTTGTGACTTGATTGATACTTATTACCAAGGTCCAAATCTTTTTATGTTATAAAAACGTGATCTTACGCTACACCCTAACAATGTAATAGCTAATTGTGAATAGTTGCTTTTGGTAGTTTAAAGTCTACATGAAAAGCAACGTATAAACGTTCTACAACCTCCA
Source organism: Chironex yamaguchii (assembly GCA_024741275.1). Lineage (NCBI taxonomy): Eukaryota > Metazoa > Cnidaria > Cubozoa > Chirodropida > Chirodropidae > Chironex > Chironex yamaguchii. The sequence goes on along the minus strand of JANTCA010016799.1, from coordinate 7,733 downwards.
GGGTGTTGAGGCACAACCTTAAGCCACCCATATATTGTTGATTTTAGGCATTGTGTTGTTGATGCTTATCCCTGTCTTTCATGTTGTTTGAGGCGGACCATTTGGCAGTTTTTGAATTATTTTCCTTTTCATTTTTAGTCTAGAAAAGGTTTGGAGTTTGTCCTTGAGAAGTTATATCAACCTGAGAAAATTCCATCAATTGTGACCACCATCCCATTGCCACAGACAATGTGCGAAGGACGGTGACATCAAGATCGGATTTATCGGACCTTGTTTTAATTGGATTGGTGTCGTTATATAAGTCAATGTGATTTATGTTTGCATCGTGTGTGTGCATCTTGTTTTCAAAACAGACTATAAAACTTCAGCTTTCGTTTTTTCATTGACGTGATTATCATTCTCCTAGTCATTGTTGTTTTTTGTGTTTGTTTTATAATGCGTAAGGTATGTGTTTGTTTTATGCGTGTCTAACTGCGCCTGTCTCAGTAAAAATTGTTCTATAACGTGGTAGCGAGTTTAGTGTATTGGGTAAATTAATTTCTGTGGTATTATTCTTCGATAGTCTTGGTTTTAATCAACTAATGGCTGCATACCGTAGAGAAAGGCACAGCAATGGTCATCACTGAGTCGCGAGAAGTTTTGCAAGGGCGGATGAGAAAACGATACATTGTTTGACCAAAAGTTGTTTACGAATAAGCGGATAAGGATTCAAAAATGACCGAGGAAGATTATCTTGGTCGTCGTCGTCATCTTAAGCGGGTAAGGATTCAAAAAGACGAAGGAAGATCATCATGGTCGTCTTCATCATCTTAAGCGGATAAGGATCCAAAAAGACGA
>JANTCA010016788.1:0-11691 GCA_024741275.1 Chironex yamaguchii | reverse complement strand
GGGCTTTTGTTCAGTTCATGCTTATCTTGATGAAAATACCTTCTGGTAAGAGATTCTCTTTGCACGGGATCTTCTCTTGAGCTTGGCAGAAAAGTCCTTCTCCTTTTGACGACATTGTTTTTCTCTCTCGCGAGCTATTTGTGAGGAAAAGGTCAAAGTATTGACAGGAAATGTCGCTGCCATTAATTGACGTCATCAATGCATTGATAGAAATACTGATGCCGATTTCCAGAAAGTGATTGTAAAACGATAAAAGTAAACTTTCAAGAAAAGTATCCTTGACTACTTAACTCATCCTAGATGAAACTGCAAGTTTCCTTCGTGAATCTGCTGATTCTGAAGCTACTTAGAATGAAAAGTTGAGCATCCCCACTTGTTAGATAGCAAAGGGTAACCCGTAAACGCTCATTTGGAGCTGTTATATCACAAACAGCATCAGATCATGAACTAAAACATTGCACGAATTTCTTGGCAATGTTTTGTAATCCACACTTTCTTTTTCCTTAAGGCAATCTGTATGTTTCATCTTTGGCATTGCAATAGTAGGATAGTCAAAACATTAAGCTTTGAACCCTGGAGAAGCAATAATCGTTTGTTTATGCCAGCTAATGCCAGCTATCTTTCGCACAAAACGCAGTTCTATGGAAACGTATTTGAGCTAGAGAGCAAAAAAAATGCAAGCTTTTTCCGCTCAAGAAAAAAATGGAGCTGTATGGAAACTGGCCTTTACAGTGATTGTGAGTTGATTTGTGGTCGATGGAGTCACATAATCGCGTGTGAAGTTAATAACTTATACAACTATATATGACAGAGTCTTTTGAACTACTGTTGCAAATGTACTGTCAAAAGTCATCTGATGACATTTATGTTCTTTTGTTTCCTTAGGTTACAAGACTTGTTGAATAACTTAAAACAAAAGCTTAAAAGACAGGAAAAGCAGTATAGGTATTCATATCATATTTTGATATGCTCGGTCTTCATACGCAATTAACCAAAAGCAATGCTTTATCCATTGCAATGTCAATAGAATTATTTTATTTGGCGTTGATTGGCACTACATGCATTCATTTTTATGTCAATGATATGATTGTAGGATGTACGATCAGCTTAAAATTTTCTCTCAGTTTGCCCTTTTCTTTCTCTTCAGTGATGATAATAATTCTCTTACGGATGACTTAAGGAGGATAACCGAACAGTACAAGGAATTGCAGAAGAAGTTCAGGTATTCCTTGTCTTACTCTAACCCTGCTTTCAGGATTGTTAATTATCATAACTTTCCCATTTAGTGCCAAAACAGTATGATGAACATTTAATGTAACAAGGTGGGTTTTTTGATAAGTTAATAAAAAGATGAAACAGGGAGTAGGACATATCAAACACAACTGGTACGGATAGAAATGTCTGGAAACGCATAGCATAAGAATATCTTAAATCGCTTTAGTAAAAAACATGGAACAATTTAGTCACAATTGTGATGTTCAATCTTACCTTAATGGACACACGAGATACTTTAAACTCTGCTTTAATGCCTCTGATTAGACTTGCCTGAATTTCTGAATTAAAAAATGATAGGTATGGCTGACGTCTTATTTTATAAGCTTAACTCATAACTAGCCATCATATCTACCCTTTGAATTCTAGTCTTTTATCTAAATGCCAGAATGCCTATTTATTGTTAAGTAAACTGATATTCTTACTGACAAAAAATTGAGCCAATTTTGCGCTTGTTGTTGGATTTATCAGGTAAATGCAGACAGTATAAAAATGGAAAATAAGCCTCCCATCTCATCGAATATATACACTCTGCTTGCATATTAATTTACACCGATCAATATCACTATATGTATTTCGTTATTGTAGGCATTTTCAAGCAACCGACAACAAGAAATTCAACGACATTTGGGTAATGAACCAAGATCAAGCCGTTGATTTGGCCAAGAATCTCATGGATGAAGACAAAATTATTCATGAGCAGCAACTAGGACTTCCATGGGATACACCAAATGTGTGAGTTGGTGGAGCATTTCTATGTAGACGTATGTGCAAAAACCTGTTATGGTCCACAGGATACATTTTCTTAATTGTTGGGCAGGTTCAAATGCCCACACTGATTTTTAATTTGAACGCTTTTATGTTTTGGGCTAACGTTTTAAACTAGTCACTCCCCTTGAAGGTGAGTTAAAATGAAGAAAAATCTAATGGCGAATTAGTTTACCAATTTTTAGATTACAGAAGGTTTTGAAAGTCTGTTATTTATACAAACTATTACATAACAACAAGGGATAAAGTTATCTTATACCAGAACAGTCTATGATGTGTTGTTGAGAGAGATAATTGCATTGTTTATCTTCCTTACTGTTTCAAAGCTAGTATCCTGGCAGATCACATAAGAGTATTAAAGAGAATGAACTGCAAACAGGCACATGCTTTTTAGCACTTGAGCCAACGTATGTGGTTAATAATTTCAAATGAAATTTTCGCTGTTAGAGGGAAACAAGAATGAAAAATCATTCCCAGGGGGGGCAATAATGTCAGCAGGAAATTTACTAGATTTTCTCTGATTCCATAATCAAGAATGCCTTCAGCAGGAAATTGCTATCTCTCTAAATGGAGTATATTGTTCTCCAGTCAAGGCTTTAAAGCTGTTACACTGGTACCCCAAGTAACTGCTCTATTTCTGTCTGTCTACTGTTTCTTGGATTTTTTAGACTTCAAATGTTTTGCAAATTATCCAGTGCCTCGTTGTAACTTGTACTACATAACCATTACTATCCCTAAATTTGTATTGCCCTATTGTACATTACCCCTCATCTATGCAGGGATTTCATGAAAAAGAAAGGCCCACTTCAAAGTAGAAAGAGTAAGCTGAGATCAGCAACTGATTTGGCTCAGGAGGTTCTTTCGACAGGTAAAAGAACATTTGAAACCAAGTTTAGGTATCGCTTAGTTAATTTCTTGTAATCCCTACCCAATCTTGTTATTTTTGGGAAAGTAAGGGAATTATAACCCAGTTAGTTACAGAATAAAATGAGAACTTTATATGCCTTGAAAACTTGCGACATTGCGTTAAAAACATACTTTAAAGCTTTTTTCGTTCAAGTATGTATCTAGTGTGATGTCGCAAGTTTTCAAGGCGATTGTCAAGTTTTGTACCACAAAAAAATTGTCCAACTTCACACGCCGTGAAGTCTTACTTTCTTCTTACATATTTGATTTTGTTTTGTAGAGAGCTGCGAGTCCAAATCAAAAGTATTGAAAACACATTTTGGACTGTTTCTTCCGTATGTTTCTTTATTAGTACCGTGAAGACGATACCATCTTTTAAACACATAGCAAATTTTCTTCAAGTACAATACAGCTTGACTATAAAGTCAGAAGATACTAAGAGTCTAATTCCTCCTTCAGTGCATCATAGCAACCGTGGAAAGCTTATTATACTTGTACACATACATTCATCTGTCATCTCTGCTTTTGAATAGTATAAACATTTATTTACAGTTTCACGCGTTGAATAATTCCAGCTTTTTATATTTTTAAAGGAAATCCAAGCAGGCATGGATCAGTTTCCTCTAAGGGAGCAGATTCTGAAAGCAGGAATACTGTGATTGAGGAAGGAAGTGAAGATCCTCAGTCAAACAGTGAATACCAGGAGGATTACTTGACATCTGATAGCATCAGGCAAATGCTTGAATTGCTTTGCAATGAGTCCGTAAGTTATTAACTAGCAACTCTAACATTTTTTAATGTTTACATTAATTTACTCAAAGGAATAAGAACAATGTTGCTGGCATATTATGTGTAGCATATAATGTTCCTCGGACTACAAAGGTTATTGAAAGTCTCCTATTAATTGTTTTTTGTGGTGATTAGTTATAATGAAATAGTGACCACAAAATAGCAATACACGCAGTAGTATCAGTTACGTTGGCATGCTGTGTACTATTGTTGGAACAGTAGAACATACTTAAACTCGTTGAAAGTAAGTTGAGGAGGAAATCTTTGAAGAGAACAGTACGCAATGGCATTAAGCGGAGAACAAAGACGATCGTTCTCTCAGGGCAGAAAGCTGTTAAGTCTTAACTGTATATCATGTGCGTAAGAGACTAGACATTGCAAAATTCCATTAGGTGCGTTGTAAGTACGTGGAAAAAATTGTTCAAGAAGTCACAGCCCTCTGGATTTTGGGTATTAACCACCACGTGGTGGCGAGGAATTTCCATGATGCAGAAAGGTAAAGGCAGCAACAAAGGCTGCCTGTTGCAACATTGGATTGTTGCTGTAGTTTAGAAGATGATGCAAACCAAGCATTGTGCACCTACTTTTGGACTGAAGGACCTTCAAAAGCTTTAACAGAAGCAATGGGTCGAAGACTAGTGTGAGTTTTGCCAAGATCCCTTGATTTACAGACAATTCAAGCTTATACAGAAGTATCTCGCCTGTACAGGAACAATTTAATCTTTGCCTGCTTAGTTTCCTGTAGCTTATTTCTTGTTACCAGAAAGCAATTTTCCTTTTAATTTTCATAAACAAATTATCATTGATGGAGGTATTACAATCAATAATATTGCTGTGTTAGTGGCACGTCACTTTTGATACTTTATAATAGTGTGAGGCATAAGCATGCATTAGTAGAATTTGGTAGTTTCTAGTTTCTTAAGCGTTTATTTTCGCATTTTATTAGGGATTCTTGGTCGAATCAAAGCTTATGAAGTTACTGGCACCGTTGGACAAAGAAGAACAGTCACTCATGAAATTAGATGCCATTTTTAGTGTAGGTATTGCTAAAATAACTGTTTTATTGTGGCATAGGCAAGTACAACATCTAACATAGTTCGGTCTTGGACGAGAAAATGAGACGTTTTGAGCACAGTGAAAGCGTTTTGGTACATAGAACCACTCAACTGACGTAGAGCAGATGACGATGTTCATGGTTTCAAGTGGTAGATTATGTAAACTGTGAAGAGATGTCTCATAGCATACGGCAATTCATTAGTAACTGGGAGGGCAAGGGGCTTAAAGTACAGACGTCTAGCTATATTTTTGGAAATATTTAATTCAGCTATTTCGATAATATTCGATATCTGTTAAGTAATGCTAACATATCTTGGTATTAGCTGCTGCTTCAAATAGCAGTTGAAACTATGCTTAATCTGGTAAAATCTGATCTGCAATAAGCTAAGCACTTTGTCCGTAATAACATTAGGGAGCTTATTATTGCTTCTTTTGGAGAACGCCAGTCATTGCCCTATAATTTGCGTAATTTCATTGATTTCAACTTAATTACATTTGATTGTATACAATTGTGTCAGATGGACTGGGCTTAACTTAAAGTGAATATAGTTGAAATTGGAAACATTATTTACGTGATCATAAATGATCTTATTGATATTGGCAACATCAGAGTGTAAAATTGTGGACCAAATTTATTGTCGACATTTGTATTTGATCCAGGCAATTTTCAACATTAACTGTGATTTTTACCTCAACAAGGTTTTGCCATTCAGAGCGTATGCTTTCGTCACAGTGTGCTTGTCAGCAAACGAACACGAAGTTGTGCTGGTCATGGTTATATTCATTTAATGGTTAAATAATATTTAGCTGTGGATAGCTGCGTACGATATTGCCAGCTTTCGATGCAGAGCCATGCAATTGCTTTTGTTGGTGAAAGTTAAGCATTCCCAATCTTTTATCCTTGTTGCTTTAGGCACTTGGCATTGATACAGAGGATGACATTTACTTGTTAGGAAGATACTTCTTTGCTTTCACGAAAAATGAAAGTAGTTTGGATGACACTGGTCCTTTGTCTAAATCTGCCACGAATGATGAGGCAAGACCGTCCGTTGAGGACATTAAGGCAACTTTGATTGACGCAAATGATGTCTTTAAAGCATTACGTCATTTTGCTGAAGAACATAAAGAGCCATTTAGGGTAGCACGTAAACAAAGCATGAAGTTTGGAGTCAGGGCATTCCGAGATGCGTCTCAGGACGAGGCTTATTGGAAGCAATACGAAGGAATCATCACAAATAAGCAGGAACGAGTATGGGATGCTCTGACCGATGGATTTGAAAAGTACAGCCAAGTTTTAACGGAAAGAGCAACTTTGATACAAGAGACGGATGCTCTGAAACGTCAGGTAAAAATTTGAAGCACATTACCCTGGCATTAATGTACATATCAACATATAACAAATAACCGGTTTATTCGATATTTAATCACTTTTTAAGAAATAATTGCTGTCAATACCTCATAGGTTTCTTTTAGGTTCAAAGAGTGTCGTTGCCTTAAACAACGATTGATCAATACATGGTTTGATTTGAAAGTGCTTTCTTAAAAGCAATTTATTCAAGTGTTTGTACCTGTGCGTATTGGTTCCTATGCGTATTGGGGGTCAGTTTTGTTGAGATTTTAGTAGTCATTTAATTAGAAACAGTATAAATTGGGAGAGTATTACTATCAATTGTGTGCTTGGCCTTAACAAAATGGTGCTAACGTTTTTTAAAAAAGTAACGGTATCCTATTTTTACGTGATGGAGATTTGCTGCTGGTGAATTAAACAATTTAACCTTGCATAAAATGTGTTGTATTGTGTACAAGGAATTGCATTTTGTTACGTGTGGTATTACTGTGTTGTAACTATCGATACAAAGTCTTTGCTAAGGAAATTTTCGTCAGTGGCAATTTTATGCCCTCTTTATTTCAGAATTCGGAATTACGACTTCTGCTACGTCAATATTTGAACTCAAGGGTAAGTTTATCATCAATATAATCATAATTACCCACAGATGTAGTTTATGTTGCTTGTGGTCCTCAATTGATACCATAAAACACCTGTATGAATATGCAATGATGGTTTCTAATATACCCTCACCACTCAGTGCACTTTAATCGCGGTTATAATAATCCTTGGAAACTTCCGTTTGTCCTTTTTGCCTTAACCTCGTCGAGAAGTATTGCTTCGAACATTAAACCTTATGCTTGCTTGTTTTTCTGCTTGGTTAATACTTCGTTTGATGCTTGTAATCTATATGCTTATCACTATTACTGGGTGCCTTTGGTCTAAAATAACTTTGCCATTATGGCAGACGAATTTTCGGGAATACTGGCGATTTTTTTATGTCTCTTTTTTGTATTCCGTTTGGATTTTGGAACCAGCTTCATTACATTAAGTCCCTGATAAAATGACCGTAGGTTTTGAATGAGGGTGGCTTCTTTCTCTTTATTTAGGTAAACCAAGAGCTGGAAATACCACCGACAAGAGTGTTGCAGTTCGAAGCTTCTCGCGAGTAGAGAGCAGTAAACAAACCTTAAACCCAAATATGTAAATAATTAATTGCAACATTTGTATATATTAATGAGTAAACACTTATACAGAATGATCGCATTTCCTCGCATATTTGTTTCTAAAATGGGTCCTTGTTAGTTTTAATTGTCTTAAGACCCTTGCTTTTATATTGATATTCCAAATAATATCGAGATAAAACATTACCCCCACAAAGCATTGCTCTTTCAAGCTACAAATTGTTTTATAAGGAGCTACGTGTCTTTTTTTTCCTCATAGCCATCTGTCATCTTATTGATTTCTTCACTGTTTTATCTCCATATTTGCTCCAAGCCACATTTTATAGCATCATCCGCATGACGTTTAATAAACCATAGTCGCATTACGCACAGATCGAATCGTTTAACTGCACTTTATGGTTACCCAGAATCATACTCTGGTTTTGTAAAATAGCAACTTTCGGTTCTTCATTTTCTCTTCATCTTTGGCCGTGATAACGTTGTTTTTTGCTTCACTTTTGATTGAAAAGTGAGAGAATCATAGATTCAAAGGCGCTCTACAGGTACGCACATTCATTTGAGATTTCTACATGATGATTTACGAAACGCCTGATTGGTCAAGACAATTGTCGTCTTATGAACATTCAGATAGAAAAGAAGCGTACGTACGTACTTTCACTGCAAGTAACGATTCAATCTACATTTATTGGAAGTTATCTAAACTTCTCTGTAGAGGTTAGCATCCCTGCCGCATACTATAACCAATATCCCTGTTAGTTTGTTTGTAAGCGGGTCCGATGTTTTGCCAGAAGTGACACTTGTACGAGATAAGTACCTTAATCAATACGGCGTATCATTTGCCAGAGTGTGTGACAAGGTTAACGGTCTTAGATCATCCTTTACATGCTGTCTTTGATACTTTAATTCCTTACCTGTATAGGTTACGGAGCTGTAATATCTAGTGAAGTTCCGTTTTTAACACTCAAGTTTCATGGAAACCTCGTTAAAAGGTGGCACGATTTTTACTAACCATGCATCTTCTGCTCGGCTCCACGGTGTCTTTCAGTAGCCAAATGATAGACTCACAATGAGATCCTTTAATGCAAATTTCCACGAATTTCGTAATTGTCAGCTAAAAAAACTGAGAGTGAGATATTCCGTCATTCTGACAAGCAAACGTATAAGTACCTCATTCACTTTCATTAATGAACTCAACTTCTGCCATGACTTAAAATCAATTTGCTCCCTTACATGCTTTTTTTTCTTATCACAAAAGACGTATTAACAGAGGCCGCCCAACTTTTTTGCTAAGCAAAGAAAATCGAAACTTAAAACATTATTTGTATCAAATTTACACTTAGGGACATTCGTTTTATGGGCTTTTTGGAGCTTTCAGAGACAATCAATATTGAAAAATCTTCGTCTCCCAACCATGCTGGGCGACATATTTTAGGAATTGTTGGTTCCTCCACTTTTAATATGGTGCCGCGGTCCCTGGTTAAGCTTTACCAGATTGACGTTAATATTGTTCCCTATTTGATACTCAGCAAAAACAGCTGCCGCTTTTCCACAGTGAAACTGAATGGATGACTAATGATGTGTCTTACATGCATAGATCGGCTGAGTAAAGTCCCGTCGGTGTCGTAAAGGAGGGAACTAACATGTTGACTACGACCGTCTGGAACCAGCTGTGAATTCACGTCGCTGTCAACATTTGCTTCTTAGTCCCTTTTCAGTGGACATCTAAGACAATTTTCAATTACTCGCCAAGTGAACAATGCCATGTACAAGCAAACACGTTATAGCCAATAACGGTCGAAAGTTTATGACCATGCATATTTTGTGAGGAGTGACTCTCATAACAAATAAATATCTGATTCGAACACGGTATATTTTGCAAGAGTGTATGAAAGTTTACCTGCTTACAACCATTGTCACCTTCAATCACATATTATTTTTCGGTACTCTGACTTCGTTGCCGTCGAAGCAAATTAAGTGAATTATGCTACTGTATTATCTAAGAGAAATGAAATTTCGTTTTTGGCAGTTTCGCTGAAACCTAGTCTACGGTTACGCCGACTATGATAAACTACAACTTGGGCTCGGTTCGACGGTGTCTGCCAGAAGGTAATTGATATGCTGACAATGAGACCCTTTAATGCAGAATAACACAAATTTCCTAGTTACCTGCTAAAATGATAGAGGTATTCCTTCAAACCAACAAGCAAGCATATAAGTGCATTATCCACTGTCCAACGACGCATTGAACTTTTGCCATAACTTACAATCAAGATCGTCCCTTCCATTTCGGCAAAAAGCGTCAAACGCAAAGACGACAGAACGTATTGGTTATTTTGCGTATTGGTGGCTTGTAATTTGACGTAAGCAAACACATTTGACGTCTAATTAGTGCTAGCAGCATTTATAGATGGAAGAAAACGTAAAATAGGAAAGCTTAAGCGCTTGGTGGTAAACGATGTGGAAACGTGCTCGAGGGAGATTTGCCAGCTGTAATGTTTATTACGGTTAATTGGGATACATCCGCATGAGATGTCACAACGAGCGCCTCCGTCAAACTCCCCTCTTTGTTTTGCAGGCAGGAAGCCAAATCTGGCTAACGTGGGGTTTTGGTTCGGAGTGTTACACATACAGGGAGGATAAGGGTAAACTCGACCATCGTAGTGAGAGAGGTGTTTTCATTGGTCATGTTAACCAAAGTTTGGCATGCATATCTAGTTTATTATGCAGAAACAGTGAAAGTATCTGTCTTCGAAAACAATCAAGGCTCTACTGCTTTAGCAAAGGATCCAATAGAAACCAAAGGTCGAAGCACATAGACATCCGGCACCACTTCATTGACTCGCATGGGCAACCTTTAGATGACTAAAGGCCAAAATACACGATAAGTTTAATCGGGCCAATTAGTTGGAAGAAAAAAAAACTTATCATGTAAACAGTAAATATGTACAATTTTTTGTGGTTTAAAGGTTTTTTCAAAAGTTGGACATGTTCAACTTTTAGCAACCAGTTGTAAGTTTTTTTCTGTTCAAATTAACAGAATAGGGCTATTGTTTCGCTAAGCGCCTTGTGGAAACAGCGGGGAAAAAATTGAATTTAGATTAACTTCAAAGTGTTGAAAAAGTAGTGGAACGAAAGCATGGCTAGTAAAGCAGAAGAGGAAGAGAAAACCGAACAGCAATAAGCAACCAAACTTTTTATCAAGTTTTTTATAACGAATTGGTTCAATTAAACTTACCGTGTATTTCAGCCTTAAGGGACACCCTCCCAGGAAAGAGATGACGATCGTTATGACACAGAGGAATATTTATTCGAGTTGAATAGTGCAAGTGTTAAAAGTGAATATTGCCCGACAAGGCAGATGGTCCCAGACTTGATGACCTAAGCCAGTAACAAAGTACAAATGGAAAACTTAAAAAGGGCTATGGTTGGACAGTATTGAACACTTTGAACAATTCTGTAGTTTGTAACTTTATGCGGGTTAAGGAAGTTTTGTTTGAATTTTCGCGTATTTTTCTAAGTTTCTGACTCTCCGTAAAGTTTTGTGACATTTTGCTTAAATGCAACATCAATGTTTTTGGTTTTGACAACAACAGTCTAACACATGAACTATGGACTTCACTTTGTAAAACATGATAGTTTATGTATGCCAATCATGCTTTCACTTCGTTTATGTTTTAATAGCAACGTTAAAGCCCAGAGGCGTGGCCAGTGTAAATAAAGTGTGCGTTTGTGTGTTGGGGGGGGGGAGAATTTAATGGGGGTCCAAGGACTCTGCCCCAATAACAGTTTTGGGAACATATTCTTTGGTTTGACTTGGCATGTATCTCTCAATATCGTGTTCGCCACTAATGATAGGGAAATTTGATAATTTCGTGAGTTATTCTGTAAAACAGAGCATTAATGGAATCGTGAGGACCATCATCATTTGCCAAAAGTAGGGGAGGCAATTGCCCCCTGATACCTCCCCATGGGCATGCCACTACTAAGGCCAATTGGAGGAACTGTTGCTGTTTCTCGGGCAGATTTAGATCACTTAAACTTTTGTTCTATTTTAGGCTAATTTTGGTTGTAGTGTTCATACAAATGTGTCTTACATGCTTTGACATGATAGGAAAGTGTTCTGTATACAATTTGTGTAATGTTAGCACAACTTTAATGTTGTGTAATGTTGTTAGCACATTGGACTCCAGTGTCAGTTATGATGCTGCCGTATCTCAAAGGACCCAAGCTGCATGGGCGACCCTTAGACGACCAAGGGACACACTCCCAGGAAAAAGTGGACTATCGTTAAGACACAGAGGCCTGTATTGTTGTACTCCAGTGAGGTCTGGAGCTTGACAACTGCCATCTGTTAAAATTTGAGGATCACCGAGAGGAGAATAATCCGTA
>JANTCA010016777.1:0-25160 GCA_024741275.1 Chironex yamaguchii | reverse complement strand
TTGACGGTAGAGTCCTTGATAACATTTCTTTTCAATTTACATTACCAAGCAAATTATCCCTATTTTTAAACAATCCTCTCTCGTTTAAAGTCCGATAAAAATATGTACAATCATATGGAACACAACATTGAGCAGTATTAAAGCGTTTTAAGTTAAAGTGTAACGGCAATTTTTTTCAGTTAATCATTCTGTTCTAATTGTACAAAATATCTAGGAATATAGACAAAATATGTAACGACAAAGTGCAACAAAGTTTAAAGTTTTTACACATGTCACACTCATCATTATCATCTTGATCATGAATATCATCACAATTATTTTCATGACCACGATGATCATTATCATTATTATCATAATCAGCTTCATCATTGCGAGCATCATTATTATCATTATTGGCATTGCTACTATGGTATTACTACTTCCATTATTATCACAATCATAATAATCATCGTGACCATTCTTAGATTGTTCTCTACTAAAGCGTCAGACAACCTCAAATAGCCGAGCACTGCTGAGGAAATGATCAGATATTCGATAGGCAAAACAAGGAAATTGTAGACAAGGAGACAAGCAGTACATCCAAAAACATCAAAGAAACCGTCGACTATCTGCAACACATCAATCACATCAGCTTTCTTCCACATTTAAAATCTTCCCAAAAATGGCTGCAAACACTAGAAAAATAGTCACAACAAACACAAAATGTTTTGGTGCCTCATCTGAAGTCATCTCGACCCCGGTCACCACTGAGATCCACACATTGAAGCATAAGTAATTTTGCAACCTAAATTCTAGTAGCCTGACGATGAGAGAAGGATTCTTGTGCATTCCATATGTTAGGTGGAGGTCAGTTAGTAATTATTAAAGTAAATAACGACGTCGTTGCTGCTAAAAGACGTTGCTAGCGCCTAACACTCTTGCTTTGATGTTGTCGTTTATAGCTTGTAATAACTGTCGATTGTTGTCAAAAGGGTAAGAATATGTGGGATTCTTTTGAAAACAACATAGTTTCGAACTATGTGGTAATCCCTTGGCAATGGATAGCTTCATATTTTCTTAATCTATTAGTCGTGTACTGCAGATAGAGACACTGGCCTCTAGGACACATATATCTAAATCCTGCAAATATCCAAATAGTATAGGAATGTCAAGGGCAGTCTTCAGTCACAGCGACGTCCTCTTTCCAATACCTTGTTGCTAGCTTGTTTTCAATTCCACTCTATGTTGCCAATTTAACAAAACCGACTGATGTGTCCCTTGACAAAGTGCTGAAATGTTTATGCAGAGCTGAGAGTAAGCACAGTAGGGTGTAAACTGCTCTGTAAGAGGAAGGTGCCAGGGAAGGATTGTAAATACCTTGTCTATCTTTATCAACTCAACATCAAGTTTCATTGCAATTTCCTTTGAGTTTCATTTCTACTTTTTGCAGAAAATAAATATACGTTGTAAACGATAAAATTTAAAAATAATCAAATAAATCAAAAGATTAAATAAATAAATCAATAAGATAAATCAATTTAAATCATTTGGATTTTATGACTGATAACTGTCTTGCTCAGATAGCCAAAAAAGATGTCAATTGAGAGTTTGGAAATAAAACAGAAAACCTTTAAACGAGTGTGTTACAATTTTGTGTTTGGTAGCACATCCTCAACAAGAATTGTTTTTCTTATGATGGCGACCGATTCATAGTAAAGGCGATGCAGCTTAAAGTAGATCAAAGTAACCTTAGAAATACGTCATAACGATTATACTTCCAGGGTTCATATGATATTAAGTTGCTAGCAAGACATTTATCCAGAAATATCATTGACTACATGTGTTTGATGTCATTGTATGCATACAATTTTAATACTATGTAGTTCATTTGTTGAAAGCAAAAACGCGCATTTGGTTAAGTGGCTGCAAAAACGAAATTAACGCCACAAAAGAACAACTTGTAGATCAAAAATCAGCAGATGGATTACTTTGTTCTTCATAAGGGCTGTAAGGTTACACATTAAGATAAAAAAACACATCACTTTTACTGTAAGATCAAATAACTGCAACAGCTTGTTTGCTCCACCATTTACAGTAATTAATGTCGTTGAATACCAACACTTAGTCTCCGGGTATCAACAGGTATATTCCTAATTCTCCTCACTAAAGATATTAGCATTTCAGTCGATTGTAACTAGGAACCTGCTGTAATGAGATAATAGAGCAGTTAGATAGTGACCTGATGCCTGAAGTGTTGTAGATATTAACATGACATTTTACCTTTGCCAAGCACATCAAATTCATTTAGTAGCTGTTCAGGAGACTAAGCAGATTATAGCTCGACTTAAGAAATTTTGCTCGAGAGCCATATTTTAGAGGAAACGAAAAGTGGCCATCAAGATCACAAGCAGAATTGATCGTTCAAAAAGGGACTTGCGGTTGCTTAAAACAGCTCAAAATAATAATTGCTAGCTATTCACTTTGTGAGTTTTCCTGTCGAGTAGCATCTTTTGCCAGTGTTTAATGTCTGGCTTTCCGTTTTGTAGGAAATTGTTTGTTTTCAAAGACACTATGCTCATAACGAGAGAACAAAATAATGCCCAAAACTCGTACTTCTATAACCAAAACAGAAAGTCGTTAATCCTATCCTTAGAGGGTTACGATGATTTTCGTTACAGTCATGGCATTTAAGTTTCTTATCAGACTGTGGTTTCTATATGGAATTACTTTATCAAACACGTTTTTCCAAAGGAATTTCAATAAAACCACATGGCGCAATATTCGCAAAACTCCATTATGGAGGCATACAACCGTGTTGCTATGAACAGTTGATATCCATCTTCATGATACGCATATAGAAGAAAGGTTAGAAATAAACAGATGCTCACTTACTCAAGAAAACCGTTAACTAGACGAGCCAATGTGGTCTCCATATTAACATTTCTCTCGTTCAATATATTGCTAGGATCCAGTGACTCTCCCCTTCAGTGCACTTTGTTTGTAATTCTTTAAATCGACAAAGTGTCTTTATTGTAATTAGTTCAATTCGAAATCATGATGAACTCAGAGAACTTTACAATTAACTTTGAAAACATAATTTGAAAACCAGGAGTTTAGTGTTAACACAACATAGAGCTGTCAAACTTGCAGACAGTACGGAAGTAAAATGTAGCATAAATATGTAAACAGATTTAAGAAAGTTGTTGTCGGCATTTACGGACTTTAAGTCGGCCGTCTGTGCAGATCATTTCAATGATATGGAATGGCATATATGTTAGCACCTTACTAAATACAACTTTTAAAAGTTTCAGTAACTTAAAAAATTAGGTCACCAAACGTGTGTGGTACTGTAGGGAATGAATGGTGTCCTCAATTTTTGAGGTTGTGGTGTTGACTTCCTTGTCTACACACGCTAGCAACCGCCTTACTTAAAGCAATGTATTTCCATTATGGGATAGCATCCACTACATAGCCCATCGTATGTCGCTTTGTGCAGTGATGATCACTTTACAATTAATGCAAAAGCTAGGTCTACATTTCACTCTAGTATTCATGGGGGTGGTTTATACTAAAAAGAATGGATCTAGCCTTATCAAGACAAATAGAATTTGTTTCAATACTCGGACACTTTGACTAGTCTTTGGTTGTTTACGAAAGCTGTCACCCAAGTCTACTTGTGTGTTTTTTCATTTTTTACTATATTGGTCTTTCTTCTCTTGCCAAATCTACTTCTGTAATTTTCATTTCTTACTATATTGCTCTTTCTTCTCTTGCCAAGTCTACTAGTGTAATTTTCATTTCTTACTATATTGCTCTTTCTTCTGTTGCCAAATCTACTTCTGTGTTTTTTCATTTCTTGCTATATTGCTCTTAAATCTGTTGCCAAATCTACTTCTGTAATTTTCATTTCTTACTATATTGCTCTTTCTTCCATTGCCAAATCAACTTCTGTAATTTTCATTTCTTACTATATTGCTCTTTCTTCTGTTGCCAAATCTACTTGTGTCATGTTTATTTCTTACTATATTGCTCTTTCTTCTCTTGCCATTTCAACTTGTGTAATGTTCATTTTTTACTATATTACTCTTTTTTCTCTTGCCAAATCTGCCTGTGTAATTTTCATTTCTTACTATATTGTTCCTTCTTCTCTTGTCAAATGAACTTGTGTAATGTTCATTTCTTACTATATTGCTCTTTCTTCTGTTGCCAAATCTACTTGTGTAATGTTCATTTCTTACTATATTGCTCTTTCTTCTCTTGCCAAATCTACTTCCGTGTTTTTTCATTTCTTACTAAATCGCTCTTTCTTCCGTTGCCAAATCTACTTGTGTAATGTTCATTTCTTACTATATTGCTCTTTCTTCTCTTGCCAAATCTACTTTCGTGTTTTTTCATTTCTTACTAAATTGCTCTTTCTTCTCTTGCCAAATCAACTTCTGTAATTTTCATTTCTTACTATATTGCTCTTTCTTCTCTTTCCAAATCTACTTCTGTAATTTTCATTTTTTACTATATTGCTCCTTCTTCTCTTGCCAAATCTGCTTCTGTAATTTTCATTTCTTACTAAATTGCTCTTTCCTCTGTTGCCAAATCTACTTCTGTAATTTTCATTTCCTACTATATTGCTCTTTCTTCTCTTGCCAAATCTAGTTCTGTAATTTTCATTTTTTACTATATTGCTCTTTCTTCTCTTGCTAAATCTACTTCTGTAATTTTTATTTCTTACTATATTGCTTTTTCTTCTCTTGCCAAATCTGCTTCTGGGTTTTTTCATTTCTTATAAAATTGCTCTTTCTTCTCTTGCCAAATCTACTTCTGTAATTTTCATTTCTTACTATATTGCTTTTTCTTCTCTTGCCAAATCAACTTCTGTAATTTTCCATTTTTACTATATTACTCCTTTTTCTCTCACCAAATCTACTTCTGTAATTTTCATTTCTTACTATATTGCTCTTTCTTCTGTTGCCAAATCTACTTCTGTGTTTTTTCATTTCTTACTATATGTCAGATGTTACGACTTTTCATCACATGGCTGCCATTTCAATGGTTTCAGCTACAACTACTTGACTTATAAAAAGACCTATCAGTACAAGTGAAAACTACTGCATCAAAAGCATAAAAATATTATTTGTAAGAGGATAAAAGGCAAAAAGTTTTTACCTCATTCCATCTGTGTCACTTGCTCTTCTTACGTTTTCTATATTTATAGTACTACATAAACAAATATGTAATAAATGCCACAAAAATGCGATAATATAACTTTGATTAGTAGACTAGGTAACAACGCAGAAAAATGTCGTAGGATCTGTAGATGTGTAGTGCCACTTGCTCCAGAAGGTCCATAATCAGCTTTACAATTTTAGGTATCCCTATTCTATATTAGGTATCCTTATTCTTATGAGCTTTTGAACCCAGAGAACTTTCGGAAACACTCTTTAATTTTCCATATTTTGTACTAGATTCTCTTCTAAATAGGTTTTTTTTCTTGAGATACATGTTACTCATTCGCATTAAGATAGGCTGAGTCATATTATTTTTATTCAATGGGTAACATGATTGAAATTTGGATCTGGGCTTCCCAAATCTTATCTTGACTAGATAGCTACACCATGGCTACGGTGACTTTTTCATACCTAAATTCTACCTTGTAAGAACTAAATGCTAACAAAAAGTGACATATGATACTTGGAATTTCTAAAAGTTATTTAAAATGAGGCAGATTTGCCATTCAAATGTCAAGACAGACAAAAGCTAATACATTAATATATAGCAATGCACTACTTGTACTGTCAAGGCGAGCGACCGATTTCGGTCCAAAGGATACAAGATGTTTACATATAGAATTGTGAAAACAAGGAAGATAATTTTTAAAAAAGGAAATATAAGTTCGAGCATTGCAGTAGGATAATTTTAGAATGGAGCATTTGTGATGGGAAGAGAGGACAAAGAAATGAAAATGCTGTTTTAAAAGGAGAATACAGAATACTTTTACACTTGGCTTTTTTATCAGGTTGCAACCACGTCATTATGGAGGCCTGTAGGTAATCTATTGCGGCAATATCATTGTTTTGCATTCTAGAGAAACTGTACAGTTTCTTTTTGTAATCACGAGAACAAAGATATGTATAAGTAAAAGAGAAGTAAAAATTAGCCAATGTTACGCCAATGCATAGATCCAAAATGATGTCGATGACAAGATGGTGGTCACATCAAAATGTCTTCTCTGTAAATGACAAATGATTGAATTGTATTATTGACACTCTGAAAGACTGGAAGTCACTGGTTCATAGTAATGAAACTGTCACTAATGCCAAAGACTAGAAGATAAACTTACCCTATTCCAGGCTGTACAGAACATGCATGTCTTTCATCAAATTTTGTTAATCAAGCATCATCTTATTTGTAGTATAGAAGAGTTGACCTTCTTACATCTGTTCGACTGGGCCATATGGCGAAGGCAAAATTAACATCACAACAATTTTAGTCAATTTTTGAAAGTTGCAAAACAGTTGTGTATAAAGAAAGGGCTATAAGAGCAAGAGTTTATCGATAAAAGGAAACATAAGTTCAGAGGATTCCAGATAAAAGCTTTCCACCATGCTGTTCATTTCATTGAAGTGGACAAGTGAAAATGGGAACTATTCATGTTGCAGTTGACACAGTTGTTTTGTATGTAAATGAATATTTTTTTATTTATTGGCGAATTCTTGCTGTTTTTACATTGCTTAATCGAGATTCATTTATGCATGTGACAAAGCAATACCAAAGATTTGATGTACAAAAGCTCAATCACGAGGAATCTTCGTTTATTCAAAAGTATCTTGGGCTGAAGGAGCTCTCTCTACCTTAAGCCTAAGCTATATCAAATGCAGCCTTGCGCCAAGAGAGCTTCTTCATGAATATAAAAGTATTGAAGAAATTCCACCTACAGACGGTTTATCCAAACTTACTTCTGTTGTACCGAATTACACTTGCAATTAGATCTAAAAACATTGAACGAACATATTTAAATCTCGATCTAGTAAAAACAAGTTACACTCCACAATAGGACGAAGTGGATGTAGATTCTCGATCCTGTTGAACACTGAAAAGAATTTGATTTCAAAAGTTGACCACAAAAACAAAATAGACATATTTGCAAGCACTACCATGTAATAATGTTGATAAATGTAAATTGTTAGGATCAGATAATAGTAATATCATAAAATCACTTTAAAGAACTTTCAATTGATTTTATTAGACACACTGTATAAAGTGGATTGAGTTCTTTGTGAGAATGACCTATGTATAGTTAAAACACTAATCCACTTTAAATCATCGTTTTTGCTCTACTCTTGTACACACCTTCACTAGCATATGCTGCTTCCAGTTAGCTCTGTAATTAAACGTAAGTCCAAAACGTTTATCGTATATACATTTGGATAAACTTCTAATTTAGATTTCTTTCGAATTCAGTGACTTGCCGTGACTTTCATTAGTGGGTATTCTCTAGGGATTGGGGGTGGAAGAGGCTAGGATGAGTTTGGGGGCCTGCGGCTACGGAATGGGGTATTGCAGCTAAAGGTGGCAGGTTTATAAAGAGGGCATAATATTAATTTCGGATTGCACATTTTGTGTGCTTTTTTATAATCTGTTAGGACATTCTCACTCATTTCTTTTGCTTGGTGTCATCAAAACGGACAAGATTCGCTACATATTTGTGACATATCCCTATTCGAAAGGGAACTGTTTTTCAGCAGTCTCAAATTTTTCTCAGCTTCTTCTTGGCTCACAAGGTAAAAACTTTTTAATTCAATTTATTTAGTAAATAAATGTCTGTAAACAGAGTCTCTGGCTTGTTTGGTCTGTGCTTGAAAAGATATAATTATAAGGAATATGATTGCAAAGTTTTTCTCATAAAATACAGCAGACTAGTTTCTCTTTTATAACAGAAATGCTAATTTGGTTCATGATTTGTAGTGAAAAAGTACAGGTTATTTTTGAAAAACTTGAATGTCCTGACGCTACATTGCCAGGTATGCCATGGAAAACTGGCTTCTGAAGTGGATCAGACAGTCAACAGGAACACGAAAGTCCCTGCAGATCAATGAGGCTATTTTGAATCAGTTTTGAACAACCTGTGTATGAAAAAATGCTAAGTGAAGAAAGAAGGCGTGTGAAGTTTGAGTTGTCATAATCAACTTATAGACAAAGACTGCTCGGTAGCCTATTATGACGCTGGAAGCTGAATCCTTTCAAGCTTATTTTTCCATTGTTTCACTCGCACGTTGATCAAATTATGTAAAAAAATCTCCACTCTGATTGGTAAGTCGAAAGGGAAGGGATTCACCGCTTATTTCGTGAGTTGATGCAAATCAAAAGGACACTGCAATGGCCTTCTCCTTTGCAGAATTCATTTCATATTTCAAATTTATGAGTAAGCATTTATTTGAGACAAATAGCATTATAATTCAAAAATATGATTTCCTTAAAATTCCTGGGTATTCACTGAATACCTTGCATACTTGGACGCTAAGCCACTGTGGACCGAATTATGACTATCGTATATAAGAGGTATATCGTGTATAACGTGAAAGACCATCATTTAGGATAATTCCGTCATCAACCCTTAACGATATTAAGATGAATAAAATCAGTCCTGTCTAACAGAATATGTATCTTGGGAAACATTCTTGGAGTGGTCTGTCTCAACATTATTAAGGAAAACACACAACCTTGTCATTACATATTACATGAAATAACTGTCCTCATTTGTTATTTGTCATAACAGTGATAATGCAACAAATACACACAAAGACATTAATATTTTGACAGTTGAGCATGGAAGCAAAGAAACATGGCAAAGTAATTCTGAAACATGCCATCTCACACTATGCGGTAAACACGTCAACATGTTTTATCGGGGGGGTTAAACAAACACTGACTACTTTTACACAAGTATTATTGCTTGTAATTCTTACACACTTTAAATTCTTGTTACTTTCTCGACATTGCATTTACTTAGTGATCACGTTAGAGATTTGTAGCTCAGAGTTAAAATTTGCAGCTCATTAAAATCGTTACAGTAAAGTAATTCATGCTAAAGCGACCACGTTCCCTCAAACCAAAACTAATCAACAGAAGGGCTTAGGAAACTATTGTAGCGATTTCCTCATAAAAAGATAGTTTGCTAACAAGATATTGCTTGGGACTAGTATATGACCAATGAAATATAAATTTTGTAAATTAATCGCCCTTCTTAAGAACAAAAAGATCCATCGGCATACATGTGGTATTTTTTCACAGCAGAGAGGGAGTTCAGCTCCTAAAATGCGGGAGACTTGGGTACCAATGAGGGAGATTCATGCTGACGGAAATGTCGTAGATGAGGCAATATGAATCCGTTCAAACACAATTGTTTATCGAAATCTTTCATTGTCTTTGCAATTTAATATGAATATATAAATATGATACATTTACCCTTTTGTTATCTTTATAAATTAATATAAATATATGAAAGGCACTTATTCTAACTACAAAACATATTTTAACTCATACACTGTAGACGGTATACATCACGTTAATCATTTATTCAATAAACGTTTGCTAATAGTGTAGAACCAAATGTCACAGCCTTTAAGCGGTCTCATTTTGGAGTGCACTATTTGGAACTTGAGTTAATTAGATCTGCCCAAAATACCGATAGCCAGTCCACACGTTTACTAAAACTTGACTGGTTCACTAAACTGACAAATCAAGCGTGTGCTTATGTAAATAGACAGAAAATATTTGGTCGGGGAATTTTTTTAAAAATTTTGAGAAATCGGGAGATTCTTTGAGAAATGCAGGAGCTGCAGCAGTTGGCCTTCAGCGCGGGAGTCTCCCTGGCATTCCGCCAGCAATCACATGTATGCATCTGTAACGTCACCAGAATGTAAATAAAAGACAATAACACAAGCACGAGCGGACTGAAAAAAAACAAACAAAAAGTGGAAAGACTAAATAGTAGGAAAGTAACGGAAAGGGAAATGGAAAAAGAGAAAAAATTCTGGTTGCTAGTCTCATCCGAAGTCAAAGTCTAAGTTAGGTCCGTAAGGGTAAACGGCTCCCAATGTGTATGTAAGTTTATTTGTCGGCCGTGGTCAATTTTGGTAGTCTCTAGTGTTGTGACGGACGACAGTGCAACAATGGTCGATGATGACGTCGTGATTGGTCTGGCTGAAATTTGATGCTACAGATGTATTACGATTGTGGCGTATATCGTCATGGCAACACCTGGAAAACGAGTGTTTCGCTTCACCCACGAACAGAACGTTACGTTCAGTGCCCTCAGTGATGTACACCGAGTTTGGCGTGGTAGTTCGGTGGTAGAAGTAAAAGTATACAATGTCTTTAAAAACTACGACGGATTTTTTGATGGTTTTTTTGTAGTAACGTAAGTCCAAGAGAATGAAAAATTCTCCTTCTGGACATGTCATTCATCGGTAGTGACTTTGTAGTCGTTCTCTTTAATATTATGCCAGAACAGTACATTGAGATCGCTGCTGATATCGTATTTGCTATGGTTGAAACGAGACGGTATAGGTGTATCATATGATGCGTTTGCTTCCAAGTTTAAAACTTTTAAACATATAGTTCTTGCAACTCGCAGAAGCTTTCCAATTAAACAATTTCTGCTCATATGACAACAGTGTAAGGAGGCAAAGTCAACAAGGACCTTTGAGCCATACATAAGTATTTGTTAACTTGTAGTATCTAATTAGACCAGAAATTCCACTTCTGTTTTTCAGACTGTAAATTTCGAGCTCTCGATAAGCATTTTCAAAAGGGGAGAATGGTATCGCAGTTCTCTGCTTGCACTCATGCTTAACAATGAAAATGACTTATCTCGGTAACGTATTACAGTGAATAAGATATAATTTACTCTAGCTAAGTGGGAAAAGCATAACCTTGCAGAGTAAAGGTCCTTGATTAAAATAACAGACCCTTTCAATACTCTGAGGCTTGGTTCAAACGTTACATTTTACCTGTTTCAAATACAATTAGAGAATTAAATTTAAATTATCCATTTTGGTTAATTATAATTGATTAATTCGACTGATCCGTCGCAATATGCGACATTGGTGCAATTTCAGTTGAAACATCTTTTTTACACGTGTCGATTAAAATGCATAAATTAATACCTCATTCGATTACAAGCAGATCTCGAGGCTGAGCATGCGTACTATTGCTCACTTCAAGCGCAACAAAGTTCGTCGCCCTGACCACTCGTGTTTTTAGCACTTTTAAAGGTTTTCTATAGTTACTCCCAATTCTCCATTCTGCTCTTCATGTCGAGAAATTCTCTTTTATTTTATTGGACATATTAAATGCAACTTTTGACGTGAAGTCCCATTTAAAGCCGGATAGGAATCAAATAAAAGTGCTATTCTATTTGACACATGTAAAATGCGATGCTTGATCCAGGCTTCAGTTTGTGCTTAACCCAACTTACAACTAACAAATAGAAACAAACTGACTCTCCTTTTTTACCTATTTTCATTGATAAAAGGTGGTACTGCTGGAGCTTACATATGATCGTCGTAGTTAAATTTTGGGCATTCTACTGTAAATAATATAATACCAAACAACTTTGGGAGTGATCGTTATATGAAATTTTGACAGTTATCAAATTAATGTGAAAAACTACCTAAAAATAGAAGATTATTGCACTGTTTACGTGAAACTTGCTTTTTACCACTGCATTCACCAAATCAAACATATTCACCTGATTGGCTTGCTGCAGTCGGCTTCATGACTCCTTTGCTGGAACCCTGGAAGACTGCCAGTCAGCAGTTCAAAACCATGAAACTGTCACTGATACCGATGTTCAATGAAACAAGCTTACCTCATCCCTGCCTCTACTCGCCACACACGTCTTTCATCAAATTTTGCTAATTACAGATTCACTATCATCTTATTTGCAGCATGAATAAATCGACCTTTTTACGGCTTTTCGACAGGGTGACACAGTGTAACTATATTATGATCTTTAGTTGTAACCATTTTGAGTTGTATAGAGATGAATGTTAAATTGATATTTTTCTTAGAAACAAATTGTACGTCAAGGGTGGGGACTGAACCTGCGACCTTCTGTTTTCGGGCACACATGCTCTGTCAACTGACCTACCGGCACGTCATTTCTTAGGAGTTAGTGAAGAGATATACTTTTGTGTTACCCTAACCATGACCCCACACATTAAAACTGCTAATTCCTAAATATTGACAAATAAATGTTACGTGAAGTGTCTATGCTCTGACAGTCAGGACCTTTATTAACATGAACATTGGGGGAGGCAATTGCCTTCCCATCCCTAAGGTTTGCCCCCCCAGTTATGATCCTTTTGACCCAGAAAATTATCCCTTTTTTAAATAAGATCGTTTTAAGAAATAGACTAATGCTGCCACCTCAAAGTGAGACTAAATTGCATCCCTCAAAAGCCATGTGTAAATGAATGGAATGCATTATCGATCATGCTTAATTTGCATTTGATGGAGACATGTATGGAGACAGCTCAAATATGCTGTAAATTAATTTGACAATAAAGAGCAAGATAGAAATTACAAGGCCTAATAAGCAGACCCTGGTCTACAAGGATAGGACTGTATGCTTTTAGGACCATAAACCATTCATTCGGTCCAGACCAAAGGCCACGTTCCACTTGTTGCATAAAATAGAATGACTGATAAGAAATTTTTCAACGCTAGTAAGGGGGATTACGATTCTATGTTAATAAAGACTGGCATGCTTTGACCCTATTGTCAAAATCACAAAGCATTTTCCGTGGCACCCTAGTGATGTATCTCAGATCAGAAAGTGTAATGTAGGAAGTAAGACAGAAGATTGAATGCAGATCGCAGTGTTGGGAATTCAGGGTTATATTTATGGGGCTCTGCAAAGTAAAATAGTATGTTTGTTATTGCGTCTAAAACAGTTAATAAACCAAACCACTGACCAATTTTGGTAGGAAAAACTCCTAAATGGCACTTGAGTTTTCTGGCAGAATCATGATTGAGGGGGGACTCGAAGTCTTTATAAATTCCATCACTAGCAGGTCATGTTTTGCCATTTCGTGCTGCAAATTTGAATCTGTTCTCTGCTTGCGTGATTTATCCCCACTCCATTCATCTTCAGGTGGGTCCGAGAAAGAGATTTCTGTCACAATGCTGGGTGCGAATGTTGCAAACTTCCTGATCTTCCCCCGCAATGATGTATTTAGTAAGGTGCCCTCCCCAAGTTTTCTGACACACAAACTCCCACTCCCCATCAGTCCCCATCCAAGTTGTTCAGAAGCTGGTTAAAAGACGACGTCATAAGCAATGATGTGAGAAACGCCCACTTCTAATCTAGTCTAATTCCGGACAAATGTATGCCATTTCGATTAAGGAAACACTCAAAGGCAAATATTGCACTTCCGTAATCAAGGTCAAAAAGAGAAAAAAATTCAAGGTTCTAATCCCACAATTGATGGAGTTGCGGAGTCATCAAGCAATGGCAGTGACGATCCAAGTTCAGATGAAGTAAAAATCAGCGACAATTTATCAAAGTTATATCCTGAACATTAATAAAATTTTAGAAAAAGTAGGAGATGATGTTCGTGTTCATCATGAGAAGATTGGCTTACGCAAGCGGCTGCTTACTAAGTGTTTGATTTGCAGGGAATTTGAACTAGATGCAAAAAAATGCTCTAGCAATGGCATTGTTTACCCTGTTCATGGGGTGAGATGCGATTCAGAGGAGAAATTGTCGAGATTTGTTGACCACTTTAGAAGTAAAGCACATGCAGCAGAAGTTGATGCAAAGAAATTTAAGGAAAAACCAGACGTTAAGCCACCCACAGTTAAGAATTCTTCAAAAGCAAACCCCGATTGACTGTACAGAACCTTATTAAACTTGCCATTGATGTTTACAATGACAGCAAAAAATTCACTCCTTCTGCCTGGCCTTTGCCGTCAAGGTCCCAAGCTACAGCTCATGCCGAGCAACAAATTTTGTCTTTGAAAGAGTATGGAATTGATGCACCATTTTCCCCATTTGAGCCAAAATCTAAGGATTTGCATCACAAAGACTCTTTAATTTACAAAGAGATGTTGACAATTATAGCTGAGCTTGAAACTGGAACACTGAAAGCTGAACGTCACAATGCAATCAAATTCTCGCCACAGATTGATGAATCTGTAGACTCCATACAGAATGATAACAAAGTCATGTTCATCAGATTTAACTCACAATCAGAGCCAACAGACGTGCAAACGAGGTTTGTTTCCGTTACTACTCAGAATTGACAAGAGCTTCAGGAATAGAAGACTGTTTCCTGACATCCATGAAAGGCATTGGTGTTGATGGAACAATGATGAAAGAAAAGTTTGTAGGGGTGACTAAACACTGAAAGAAATACTGGTTTATGGAAAAGACTTGAAGATGGTGCTGGTCATAAATTGATTAACGTCTGGTGTGCGTGTCATTGTTCAGATCTTGCCGTGGATGATATGAAAGCCAGTGTTTCTGAGCTCAAACTATGGAAATCAAACGTACTGGCAATCTCAGAAAACTACCACAAGTCTGCTGGAAGAACAAAAGGACTTAAGGCACTTTCTCCTACCATGAAAGCTTATCGTGCTTATCGTAATGTACGTTTCGACACAGCATGTAAACAATGTTTGCTCAGCTATCCCACATGATTTGAAAGGCAGCCTACAGCACTTGAAAAATGTGCCAGAAGACCAAACTATGGATAGGAGGGAATGGCAAAAGTCTAAAGCCAATCTTAATGGTTGGAAAGAGGATGTTTATCTCACTTCTTTAATGTCCGACGTATGCTCTGTGTATCAAAATTTGCAAAAATAGCTGCAGAAATTATCTATCATTATTCCTGATATCACGAAATTCAAAGAAATCGCAATCCAGAAGTTCAAAGTGATGGAAGATGCATCACATTTTGGTGGTGCTGAGGAGAAATGAATTAAAGAGAACGTCTCCTTAGATGACATCGAATCTGTCCCTGATGATGTAAGACAAGCAAAGAAAACTCACAGGATGATTGGAGGTTTTCATTGCTATGAACTTTCTGGAACAATGGCTCGATTTTGAACAGGAAGGAATCATAAACACTATTAAAGACATTTGCTGTGCTAAGTCGTCAACTGATTTCATAACCAGTTCAAGACCATTATTGGAATGTGCGGTCATATCAGGAGACCAAGTCAAAGAATTTTCTGATACTGTCTTCAATACTTTTTCGATAACGTCAGGCCAAGCAGTCATCTTTTTGAAAAAGACTATTCCATGAGGATGCCGCACATGTTAGGAAAATGTACGGGGCTCGTTCAGCAATTTCTGTCTATCATTACCATCGTATCACCTGAAAGTATAATGGTTGGAAGAAGTATTTCCACATAAAACATTTTATATTTAAAGCTGAGAACATTATCACATCAAGCAACACTAAGAAGTAGACTGTTGACTTGGAATGGTGTCCCAACATCAACGTTTGACCCAAAGCCAGTCATAGTAAGATTTTTTCAGAAGCAGGATTGTCATGAATCAAGGCCAAGTGTAGAAATTTTAAAAAAATAGATATTATTTCAAAGTTCTTTGGAAGGAATTTATTGAATATTTTTACTTTCAGCGAGCACCTGAATTCATTTTATCTTCAACACTTTTAAATTTCATTTATTTCATGTAAATTTATTTTATTTGACTTGATGTAAGTTTGACGTACCTCCCTTGCGACAAATTTTTAGCATGCTTTCTACTCCGTCATACTAACATGTCCCTTTTATAGGACCCCCTTAGAATTTCTTGAAAAAGGCTCTGCTGACAGCCGTATTTTGAGCAGAAAATGTTTTAATCTTCCTCTGTGTGTTCGGAAGGTGAAACAAGACTAACACACTTAGTAGAGAAATATATCATCTTTCTGATGAATTGTGTTAATTACTGGAAAAATCGTTTATGAGGTATGTGTATGTTTAGAAATGTGTTTAGGATGACCAATCGGTGCAGGCTATAAGGCCTTAAATAGTCGGCAACAAAACAACGACTTTCGAGATAAGTTCCAGCAACGTAAATCACTTCTTGATTAAGGTCTTGACAATGCACTGAGTAAGCTGTTCTTATCTCACGCACAAAAATTGGTAAGACGTTTTAGTTATACATGTCTTTACCGTTGTTAGGTCACATAGGCATGTTAAAATTTGTCAAAACAAGCCTGTTTGTTTACCAAGGTCACAGAAAGAAATAAAAATCTCGCTAGAAATCGGTTTTGTTACATTTGAAAGAAGGAGTACACATGAGTTAGGTGATTGTGTAGTAGGATATGTGGCTTAAAGAACTTATTTATAACTTATTTAGTTAATCTTACATCAGTCAATGACACTGTAGACTACAGTATAGAAGAAACGTCCTTGCCAGAAGCGTCTTATTTGTAAATAGGTGCGTGTAAGCGAAGCGATCACGTTTTCTTGATTAGATATGTTTGATAGACGTAGGAAGTAGTTCTTTTGGGCATCTATCTTGTTCAATTGTGGTGACGTGACCTGGGGTAGAGCTTGCTAGTAGCACGACTGGTGTGTCCACTGAGCAGTGCGAAGTACGGCTGCCGGGACGAATCCGTCACTTCTGCATAAGAATTTTTTCGTCCAAGCAGTGTATGCAATTAGGTGATATCCATATTTCGAAATTGTAGGCTTTTCCCTTGAGACTTGAGCATCGTAATAACATTTTGTTACTACTCGCCATAGTTGCGTACGTTCCATTTTGGATTTCAAACTTTGATTTTGGCATTTTTGACTTATAACAGGTAGATTTCCTATATTAACTAAACGAATCAAAGGATAAATGCTAGTCATGGCACTAATTGAAGAGGACAGATGGCCAAAAAGAACTACTCCGTGCGTTTATTAAACGAATCTAATCAAGAAAACGTGATCGCTGTGCTTACACATACGACGCTTCTGGCAAGGACATTTTGTCAATACTGTAGTCTACAGACACGTCGTCTCAAAAATCATGTTAGAGCTGGGCATTGAGAGGTAATGATGAATAACATGATCATCTACTAGAAATGTTGGCAGAGACAGATTGCAACACAGCATCATCAGCTGTGGTCTAAGGTTTGTCCTGTATGAAAGTAAATAACAAGTTACACTCGATTAACCCTTAAGAATATGGTCTACTACTTTCATAAAGGCAATATGGCTGGAGACTGAACAGTAGGGGAAGTGCTTGTAGTGGAACAGACCCACGTGTATAATGGAAGTCATCGATTTACGGCCCTGTACAGAAAGACTCAGTAAATGACGAAATTAAGATCCAAAGTTTAAAAAAATACTTTTGCACAATGCAATTCAGCGAATATTTCCTCAGTTCGTGGTAAGAATTGTTGGTCTACTACTCTCGGAGATCAACACATACTCGAATGTTTTCGTTTTTCCATCGCTCAACAATTATGCTATTGATATCATCAACAAGTATCTGCTGGTTTTCCAAGGCTCTATCTTCAACACTCAAGGGAAAGTAAAGTAATTGTTGAATGGTATTCTTGGCATTTGTTTGAAGCAAGACCTATGAACAAAGCCGGTAAGAGGTTTTATATTGTCAGTTAAAGATGGAAAACTAGTAGCAGACTTCAACGGTGATAATTTTCAAAATTAATTAAGACATTATTAACACGCATATATTGGATAGGTCACAAACCAGCAGGGACTGTCCAGTGACGATGTAGAAAACGCAGTCAGTGCTGACATCTTCGTGAATAATAGGTTATACAATTTTATCCTAAACTGGATTGTGTATGCTCTCATTATAGGTAAGGAGCACATGACACAGTGTTAACAAATATTTATTGTAATCAAGGCCATATAAGAACTCATCCAATACTGAGATAGATGCACCAATGTTCAGCATAAGTGTCACAATATACCCTGCTACAGATATTGAATTGTCCAAAATGTTTGATATCAACAAAAGTACTTTTGAGACTGAACAGTAGACCAAGATTGTTTGAGAATGAGGAGTATACTACCAGGCCTTTTCTCGTATAAATTTTGTACTATGTCTTTTTATGTTACAGTTATAGCATACTATGTTTACTGCCTTACAAGAAGCGTCATTTGCGAGGTGATCTTTGGATCCATAATGGTTTCAAATTCTACTGATCTTCTGGTATGCAAAGGAGCGTACAGTCGATCCCATGGTCACAACAATCAAACTTGGTATCGTAGATCAAGGACGTGTTTTAACAATAGCCAATGCATAAGCCAGGGAAGCTAGTTTGCATATGGCCAACTCTTTGCGGACACAATCAGATGCTACCCCTTCAATAAATTTAACAATAAAGTAAGATCACCGAGACTACTTCGAGAAAAGGCAGCAGGTAAACATGACCGTACGTGTCGAGCAAAGTACTACACTGCCTGACATAAAAAATCTACAAGGCACAAGAAAAGAAATGTTGTTCGATATGACAGAGGCTTGCAGAGCATCAAATCTAGCCAAATCATTTTCAGAAAGAGTGTGGATGGCAGCTTCAAGACATCCAGATAACAGGCTATCAGCCTTTTTTCAGTGACTTTTATACTAAGATGTTAAACATCTATTATGCCATCAAAAGCTTTGGGTTAAAAACATCAGGTGGCCGGCAGTTGAAGTAGTCATTCTCTTCCCCAGTTTGTAGCGGGGAGCAGCAAGACAACTAACAGTATAATTCCAACAGAATTATGATTCATAATGTTAAAAATAAAAGACGAATTTACACGCAAACTTGGGCTTTTATTTAAGAATATTTCATAATTGCATTAAGATTACCTAGTTATAAAATACTAGCTGCAGAGCTCAATTATGATGAATCAGCATTACAACATGAATGTTAAAATTTGTTCACTTTCTAATACAGAAATATCTCCAGTACTTTTTACTTAGCTAGCACCAGAAAAAAACAAGGAAAGTCTAAACTTGTCTTGCATATAAAAGTATTGCTTTCTTGAACTTTCTTTCCCAAGTGAAACAAATGAAACTAGAAGCACTTTGAGAGCGTTAACTTCCACCAAGCTAGTATTGTTTTTCAATAGACCTTTTCGATGTCACGTCACACGGCCTGTTATTAATGGCAACCATTCGACGAAGGGGCAAACAATTGGGTCCGTGAACCGCGTTTTCTATGGAGCGTGTTTTTAGGCCTTGTACATTGTAAAATATCGTCTAAATGCATGGATAAGTTGGGGATAGTCACTTTGAAAACCTTTGCTGTGATATGATGCATGTAGAGAGAAAACTCAGAAAAGGGCATTCAAAGAGTAGAGAGCAAAAGCCAAACTCGGCGCTGGCGCTTTTGATGTGAAAGGCACGCTCGTCTGAACAATGGGTTATCCTTAAACTCGTTTTCATCCAAAGACTCAAGTAAAAACAAATTGGCAGCGCGAAGGGGCCGAAACTGTGGCACAAGGAAACTTGTATTGTCTGACTGTGATGTGTATATAAACATTGTGAATGGAAATAAGGTAAATACTCTAACCCAGAGATTCACTCCAGTTATGCCCAATTTCAGAGCTTATCAGTGCAGGTAGACCCTATTCTTGCTGTAAATATCCTAGACTGACTTCTTTTACTTTTAGCATTGAATCGTTTAGCACTTAATCGCATCATGGTATTTAACACATCCAGGTGAAGAAAACAGAGTAAAATCGAGATAGTGAAAATAGACACTTAGAAAAACGTCAAACATACCATTTTGGGTTTGAGGGAAATCTGAAAATACAATAAGTAAGGGTAAGGTATATTATTATTCTAGCAGTTAATTGTTACACAATGATAAATTTTGATCCCTTCCTTCTAATCCCCAAACATCCTCCCAATAATACGATTGCTAGGCTATGTTCTCATTGTCAACTTCTCACGGAAAAGAATTTTTGGTTTACTTAACCTCGATTTCAAAACAAGCCTCTCTCTCACTCTCAGAAGTTTCATCCTCGGAGGTTTGCAAGAGTTTGTCTTCTATCTCTCTATTCTGTGGAAATGTTTAAGATTGATATGTCAAATGCTTCTGGATTTAGATCCGAAACTAGAGAAAGATCAAATACAGTGCCACTCATGGGAGGACCCAAGCTATAGCGAGCGTTGCTTGAGCATAAGGCCTCGTTTCCATTACTCCGTTTTCGTATGTCTCCGTTTCCAGATCGCTCTGTTTTCGTATTTAGCTAAAGTGTTCCCGTTACTCCGACCTACTCCGTTTTCCCGAAGAAGGCCTGAAACTCAAACGTAGGTGTTCCCAGTGCTCCATTTTACTCTGTTTCCTTATCCTTTGTTCGGACTCGTTTTGTTGTTGTATCGTTTCCAATTGATTCTGTTTTCGCTGTTCCCATTAAAATGATGCGTTTTCAAATGACTCCGTTTTAGAATGACTCCAGTTTGGTGTCAAATGACTCAGTTTTCGAGCGTATTAATGGGAAAATTCATTCATTCAACGTGGATTCATTCAAGTCCGTTTTTGTGCGAAGGCGTGGTAGTGGAAACAGGGCCTAAGTCAAACTTTGGAAGTAGAATTTCCAAATTTAACATTCAACTAACATTGGCTTCACTTTTTCCTTTAGCAAGAAATGTTGTGAGACACATACCACTGAACATTACAAAACTGTCTCGACTTCCGGACTTGAGCCAGTAGTCTGTTAACTATCGTACTACACAACCATGATGCCATGTTTGCGTTTTGTAGAACTCCATGCCTTGCTATTTCTGCTTTGGTGCGAACCGTAGTCAGTTTACACATGCCAATCAGCATAAGAGTTGACTTTAGCTCGAAGGGTAGCAAGCCAATCAAGAACTGAGTTGAATATATCTCACAGTTTCTAGTAATAAAGCATAAAACATTGACTATGAAATCCTTCAAAATAACAACCTTTCACAAGGGCTGAGAAGGAGAGGCAGCACTACCGGTTTTAGAGGAATCTTTTAAAGTTTTGATAAATAGGCAGAAAGCCACGCCCAACTCAATAACACTAAGCTACAGTCAGATTTTTTCGGGAATCCATGCCTAGAGAATCTACAGTCTGGATTTTAAAATTGTGCCAGTTGATGTCATTTGCCTTCCGCGGTAGTTAAAAATCAAATGTCAAAAACATCCTAACAATAATCAAGTCTCCGTTGAAAAATCCTTTGATTGAAAAACTAATTATTTATCCCCTTTGACATTTCCTACCTCCTATGAAAAATTTATCAAAATCTTTCGACAACCTTTTACGTAATGTTACTGGCAGTCTCTAAGAACTACATCAACTGGTAAGTCTTTAAGATTCGTTCCGTCTTGTTTTGGCAAATATAATTCTAACGATCTAACGATGTATGTCCTTTTGCGATAATAACACAAAACCCTACTTTGACCAGATGTGTTCACCAACCATAATAAATGCGGTAACATAAAGAACAAAGCACATTTAGGTCAGCTTAGAACTTTGTGATTGTCTTGTCAGCCTTGTTAGTTGTATTTGTTAATGTTAAATAAAATCGTTCCGTTTACCCCCTGGATACAAAGACATGTTTGTTGATCGTTATATTAACACCCTTTTCTCGTCAACTGTGGCCACAACCACCAAGCTTTGAAAACGTATCCATTTGATGTCACTTGTGACAAATAACTCGCAAGTTTCACGGCCTTGACAATAACATTGGGAACATAAAACTTGTGCGTAGTCACCGTGAAGCTTGATGTGAGTTTAGAGCATTTTCCACCAGCTGTTCTCGTGATTGATAGGGAACTACCGCGAAGTGTTCACTAGCCTCGTTTTACGGTCAAGCTACTTAATGTAACATGACACTTCCGGCTTTACTAAGTCAAGGTGTTGTCTTCATTTGTCATCTCATCTGTAAACACAGAAGTGAGTAAGTAAGCATCTTCAGAAGTGTACATCAATTACTCTTTGATTTTAAGTACTTCGCATTAATTCTGTAGGAAACACTTATGATAATGAATGTGATGATAACAACTGCAATTTTGACGGTTGCAATCAAAGATGTTATGGCGTATCCTGGCTTTGCTCACAAGATCCCTAATGGAGCCAAGATAAAGCACCCTTGTATGCCTGGCATAACTTGGATAGGGTTAGGCCACAAAATTTACACTGGAGGAGGAGAAAGAAACCCTTTTGGTGAAGACTTTGCAGATGCTGGCTACCAATGGACGCGAGAATTATGTATGTTAGATTCTGATGGAGATGGACACAGCAACGGAGCTGAATTAGGTAAGGTTACAATGCCTTTTTACTTCGCAATTGAGGTTTATAAGCACGGCCATTATCTATATAAAACCATGGCAGGTTTTTTTATCGATTATACGATTCCTCTGTTTTCACTCGGCGATTTTGAGTAATCTTACATTGGGCTAGATATCGAGTCTTTGATTTATTAATAATTTTACGTTCGGATTGCAAGGTGTTCAGTCATTACCGAATTTTTATGAAACCTGGCTAAGTAGAGTTTAACCATATTATTGCTCACGGTTATTTGTCGCCCGAGTTTTACCACCAGTTATTCAGACTTATGATTTGTCCAACTTTAAAATTCTATTTGTATTTCTGATTAAAGTGACCTAGAAAGGCGTCAACGTTCTGTACTCAACACATGTCACTTTGATTTATTATCAAAGTGCTGGCAAAAAACATACCTGCTTCCTTTTGTCACAAGCTGGAGAATTGCACTGCTGGTAAATCCTGCAGGGTTGATGATGGTAGTGCGAACAGTGCAGCACTTTTTGAAAAGATCCGCCACCATCAAGAATAGCATGAAATTTGTATGTAAAAATGCTGCTTTTTATAACATCAAACGGTAACGTTTCTTCTCGATTCTAGATCTGTTTTTAATTGTTCCCATCCCAGCAATCATAGTTTTATAAGCAGTTGTGTTATTTTACTGTGCCATACCTACAATCAGCTCTTCGTATCTTATTCTGCACCTGTTTAAAGAGATGGTGACGATGTCGATTAATATTTGAAAATATATTATGTTCTTGACCATTGTTCATTACAAATAATTAAAATAAACGGAACTTGCATTTGATTCTTCGATGTTAATCAACCTATTCATCGATCCCATTGATCCCATCGATCCCATCGATCCCATCCATCCCATCCATCCCATCCATCCCATCCATCCCATCCATCCCATCCATCCCATCCATCCCATCCATCCCATCCATCGCATCCATTCCATTCCATTCCATTCCATCAATCAATCAATCAATCAATCAATCAATCAATCAATCAATCAATCAATCAATCAATCAATCAATCAATCAATCAATCGATCAATCAATCAATCAATCAGTCTCTCTCTTTGCTTGTCTGCCTGTCTGTCTGTCTGTCTGTCTGTATGCCCGTCTTTATATTTTTTTATCTATCAGTCAATTTATTTATGTTATAGAAATTATACTATATATTTATTAGAAATTTTATGTGACATTTCTTTAAGGTTGTTAGTATTGTGTATATACATATGTAAATATACATAAATATCAGGGGGTACAGAGGATAACACACCCATGCGTGCTACAAATGCAAGCAATAGCCTTATATTGGAAACAATAAAAATTTATGGTGAATCTTCATAGTAAACGTTCAGTCTAATGAAGAGTAAAACAGCTATTGTAATTGCTGTCGATTTTATCTGAAGGAAAGAAAGAAAGCAAAAGCAAAACATTGACTAGGCTATTATCTCTAGCAACTTCTATTGCCAAGGGAAAGTATCCGAATGGGCTAGCGAAAGCTCAATAATTAGTTTCATTTTCATTTCTGGCCTCCTTTCTAGCGTGCAGCTTACTTTTTTAGACAACGCCTTCTACTGTTTTTCTGCTGTCTTTTCACCAGAAGTTTATTTGGGAAAATACTTATTGTGTACTAGCATCCTGTAGATTTTTATTGTTCAAGGTGTGGAGCTTAGGTATGACAGATGGAAACAACTTGAATACTTGATACAAGTGTTTGAAAGCCCTGGTCTTTATCGACAAATAATATTAAAGCGCCTAAGGCGCTAGATGCCATGTGAGGCACAGGTAACGTGTGGTGGCCATTTTGAATGTTGTCAAAACGAAAAATCGAGCAACCACAATTTTGGGGGC
This sequence comes from Chironex yamaguchii, assembly GCA_024741275.1. Taxonomy (NCBI): domain Eukaryota; kingdom Metazoa; phylum Cnidaria; class Cubozoa; order Chirodropida; family Chirodropidae; genus Chironex; species Chironex yamaguchii. The sequence goes on along the minus strand of JANTCA010016777.1, from coordinate 1,062 downwards.
ATATGCTCTGGGTCTTGAGTAGTTATGGAATTGGTTTCGATGCGGGGAGACTGGAAAAAAAATTAAATTTTGCTACGCAGGGTGTAGAGTGGAAATAAGCGGATTAGGGGGTTTAACGTAGGTGACTATACCTAGTTGTAGACGAACTTTACAACTGTACAACAGAGTAGACAAGGTTTTAAACTTGACTTCATTCACATCTGTATAATTTACCAATGGAAAAGTTAGTTATAGCATGATCATTCACAAGGATGTGCAACTGAAACTTTCTAAAGCTAAAGTGTGAAAAATAATAATCGGGGGATCAGAATAAGAGAGAGGTTATTCAAAATATTTTTGGAAATTAATAAGCAGAATGGGGATTATTGTTAGAGACCCAAGAGTAGCTAGTAGCTCCTTCCTCGTCATTCTAATAGGGCTAGCCTACTAATTATGAGTGGGTGAGCCCAATAAGAGGCGTTTTTCTCTCCTTATTTTTGTTATTTCTACATACTTTAAGACCTTTTTAGTATAGTAGTTTGATAGTTAGACCTTTTTAGCATAGTAGTTTGATGGTTAGACTTTTCGGATTTGGCAGCCTTAAGGCCAACATTTGCTGAAAACATAACTTACTTGTTATAGTCATTTATTACTTGAGAGATCATTGTCAACTCTAACTAGAACATTTTCACATTTTCTTAATAACCGGCATGTCATTTCACAAATTTCTCTTCGAATAATGACGACCAGGCCCAGTCGGCTTCCACGTAGTGCATCTGTTATGATAATGGTCCACTCTTGACAAATATGAGAAAGCGCTGTCTCTGTTGAGATACTATATATATATCTGCCAATGATGAAGGCTTAAGCCGAAACACAGAAAAAATTAATGAATTTCCCCTTACGCACCTCTGGGTTTCGTCTCGTAATACAAAGGACTTTGAATGTCCTTCACCAAACCTTTGTGTCGTGATGGGACGGAGGTTTGAGTGTTGGATTTTGAGACTGAGGGTTACCAGTTCGAGCCCGGTCGGCTCCTCCCACTTAGTGCAGCTATTGTGGTAATGCTTCACTCTTGATGAA
>JANTCA010016776.1:0-47409 GCA_024741275.1 Chironex yamaguchii | reverse complement strand
TTGCTACATGTTTTGTATAAATAGGTTGTCATATACATATACTTTCCTTTCTGACGTTTCATACTCTGAGGAGTGTCTGACGAAAAAAGCTCTTTCCAAAATCGTGGATTACGATCAAGACGTGATGTTTTAGTCGACTGTTCTCCTCAAAGCTTTTAAAGAAGCGCGCCACGTTACCTACATAGACCTATTTTGTTTTTATTGTGATCAATCTCTTTTACTACCCAAACAGTATTATATTATATCTCATAGCCAATATAATCCAGTCGATTTCACGTTAGACTATTATTTAAAATTCAATCTACTTGATCAAGTTCGAATGAACTTTAGGATCTTGATCTCTACGTCCTTTTTGACACCCGATATAAACTGCGTTAATGTATCAAAAATTCACGAAGAAGCATTAGACTAACCATTCTCAGATATTACATCGGAAAGGTGATACTTCCCAGCAGCATACTTTTCTGATGACACCAAGGACTTTTGTTATTCTAACTATGGTTCGGGTTCATGACATAACAAGAAATTTCGCATGGAAGCTAATCCTTAAAGAATCGCCAACCTGACTGACCTGGCAAGTTTAAATCTCTCTCAGAGAGAGATTTGCCAATAGTAACCAATGGGCAATCAGTCATTTTAAATACCTATCAAACTTAGCTGGTCCGTTAATTGTGATGGAAAATTAAATTGCTGTGTCATATTACCAAAGATAAACCTGGAATTAAGAAAGAACTTAACATAAGTTCAACGCATTGCTGCTAAAATACTTTTCAAATGCTCAGGAAGAACGTAATAAAAATTCAACGTATTCCTTTCACATACTTTGACAGAAGACATAACGCGCATAGCATCCGTAAGGCATACAGAGAAAGTATTAAAAGTGTACAATTTTGATGTAATTTTGATTCTCTAGTGGACCAGAATTCTACATTTCATGCTCTCTCATTTTTCATTGTTCGCGTTCCCAGGAAACCGTTATGTTATCTGTGATGTCTCCTGGCTGAACGGAATTCTAAGTCTCTAAAACGGTCTCTAAAAATTCTTAGCATGAGCTACATCCAATGCACTATGCACTTAAAAGCATGAAAAATCATCAAGGTTAATAAATAATGTAACGATGAGTGATTTGAAAATCTTACCTCTTGCTGTTTGCGCTGTTTTTTGACACGTGCACTTATGACGGAGATGCATTTTGATTCCAATGCACTTTATCTGACGTCAGATTTAAGCATTGACGTGGATGGCTTCGGCATGTCCTCGTTTTGATATCAAGGCTGACCTAGGGAAAGCTTTGTAGCTAAAAGAAATCTGCGTAAAACACTACAAAGTACTGTGATATTCTTTAACTATCCTTGAAACAGTTTATTGTAATCAGGTTTGCCAATGTTACTGCGATTAGACAATCTGACCACACCAAAGCATTGGGAATACTCAGAGCCCCTTTTCATCACGGTTTTCAAGTATTGAAATTGTTTAGACTTAGGACAGGAATGTCGAATATCGAGATCAAATTAAACATAGGAAAACGTAAAAAGCAAACGCGGAGAGGTGTTTCTGTTTAAATATTTTTTATGATCAGCAACGTGACTACCATCATAGGAAAATACTCAAAACTATTCCAACGGCAATTAAAGAAACAACGACAAAGCTACTGATCGTAGTGTCCGCCTAACAGCGTTAATTTTGCTTCGAAATAGTCTGCATTTGGATAAAGAGGAAAGCAATTTTGAAAGGGTGATGGGCGTTGGGTTCTACCATGACACCTTTGACCTTAGGGAGCTTTCTTCAACATTGTTTCAAAATTTCTGTCCACCATAGTACTAACATTTCCTAAGAAAAGCCAGCAGTAGCAATCCTGCTGACAGATGTCATGGCTCTGATTTAAGTTATACTCCTATTATAATTGTTTTTGCCTTGCAGCCACCAAGCAACCAAGCTAACGCTGCCATCTTTCAAACAACTGTTTACTCTCTAAGGCAACAGTAATCTCGTTTCCAATCTGTGGTAACATCATTGGAAAACAATTCTCTTTGCCTAAGATTCGAGACAATTGATTTATTTGAGAATAATAAGAAGACCTGTTTAGTTAACAGCATGACCCCTGTCGGTTATTTTGGTAGTTGGGTTCCTTTCCATTTCAAACGTAAAGAATATATTTTCACAGAAACTGAGAAATTGCGCAGTGTTTAGCAGACAACATATGCAGTGTATGACATGCAGTGTTAAATCCCCACTCGTTGAAAGGTTCTATTCATGTAGGATCTGACAATACTATCGTACTGTCCGGTGTAAAAGCCGATCACGTCTATAAGCCGAGGACGACTTTAGCAGGGAATTTTTCAAGACTTTCTATGCTGGTTCTATCTATTAACCAATCTAAAAGTTTAAACTCTAAATCCCATTTCTTGATAATAAATTGAAAGGAAAACAAAATTTTCTAGTACCTGACAAAGGAGAAGCAGGTCCAAAGGCAAAAAATGTTTGATTGTAAGGAACTAAACTCAATATAAAATCGCAAATTTTCAACCCCATAGTCATACACTTTTTCCTAGTCACTTTCACCGAACACAATATTCATTGGTCCTCTGATAGATCCTCGTCATAAACAAATGTCGTATCGTGTAACATTGCATCTTCAGTTTATAAGGCGAGGTATTTTTAGGGCGTAAATTAAAACCTGAAAAGACAGCTTATACACAAAGTGATAATAAAGAATTAAATTAAGATGAAAAGAACTAGAGTCATTATCATCTTTTTGGATCTAACTGAAGACAGTATAGTCAACTGAGCAGAAACAGTTTTCTTTTTAATTCTTATGCATACTGTCTCTCAAAGGTGTTACTATTGCATGGGCTTATAGAAAACAAAACAAGGACTGGCCTCAAAGAAACGAAACAGCAAAAAGCGCTCATCAAAAAGCTCCGTTTATATATCAAATCTTTGTTTCATAAATCATTGACATGAAATTTTCCGTGCAAAGTTTACTATATATAGTCTTTACACGAAATTGCTCAAAATTGCATGCGAAAGAAAACTAAAAACGCCTACTTGCCCTTACGTTTGATTGATTTTCAACATGACATATCATGTCACTTTGAAACTGTAATCAAGTGATTCAGCATGTCCATGCTTGCGCTTGACATTCACCAATTTTTGTCTAACTCCACCCCATTGTAGCAGGTTATTTGTATAAACACACATGCAAAGAACATCTGTGTTGTTGCATAAAGAACATAAAGAAACATTCTTGTCCTTGCGTCAAATGAGAATTGTAAGTGATAAAATCTACATTGGGATCAAGAAAACTAGAGAGTTGAAATTTAGATGTTGGGTTTTCATTTCATTAGTAAATCTCATCAGATTTTGTTCCTCAGCAACATGATTATAAGCATGCCTAGGCTAAAGCCATGTTGTTGTTAGGGTGTGGCAACACAACCTGCTTCCTTTAAATACACATTGAGGTTTCATTTTAAAATAAAATATCATAATTTTTAAGCGACGCTTTCGTATTAAAATTATCTCGCCAAGAAATTCTTTTTATGTGCACATAATTAAAAATTTATAAAACGCAAGATGTGGTTTGACAGACATGAGCAAATTTCTTTGAGCGCTAATCAAAATTCAGAATTTTAAACAATATAGTTATTGTGTTCAAGGAATAAAAATCTTCTCGTAGTGGTCTGATGAATGCGTATATATAGGTGACTACTGCGCAGACCGACATTGTCTGAACTTTCAATTTGCCGTGCGGAGGCCCGTTGCCTGACTCTGCGTGGAAATTCTTTCGCTATCCAGACAAGTTAAAACGACGTAAAAATGGTAAGCTGGTTATTTGATTTATTGCCTCTACAATAACGTATTTTATCCTCTATTTTCCTTTAAATTATCATCTTCTTAGGTGCATTATATTCTGTGACAGTGTATTATATTCTGCTACAAAATCGAAGAGTACATTTATATACACATTTGCAAATAATCGCTCTACATTTTTTTGCATATTTGTTGTCAATGCAACGATACTTATAGTCGCCAAATTATCCGTTTTGGCGAGGTGCATGTTAGATATAGCATTGCTTGTGTAGTAACTATGGAACCTATATTGCACATGAGCTGATCATGCTCTTGTTAACGACTGTTTTATGTGTAGTTGTAGTTGTATTTTTTTAACGTTTGATTGCTTAAGTAGGTGTCAGAATTCCATAGTTTGTCATCCATGTTTGCATGGGCGTGGCTCGTTGAGGATGTAAGATCTCAGTTAAATGAGTTAGTAGTTTTCAATTACTAGACTCTATCGACCATGGCTTCGCTTTTTATTACCTTAAGACACCCCAAAGGAGACACGTCAATCTTGTTGAGAAATATATATATATATATATCATTGGGCCAAGATAGGTTTGGAGGACTAAAGTACTGTCAAAGTTGCTATCATTAGCAGAAGAGCTGATGAACCGAGAAGGTGGATGGAACTTGATATCTATTTTAAAATAGTTTTCTCTGTTTTATTATGATTATTTGCTAGTCAAAAGTGACAATTGATTACAAGACTGAGTATTGGCTAAAATGATAAATTAGTATATGAATTAATGGATTAGCGCTGTATTGGAGAAAACTAAGGAGTGGCTGTCGTTCAGAGTTGATATCAACTCGATAAATAAGCAATTTCTTTGCCAGGGATAAATGTCTACTTGACGAATTTAGCTCTTGTTTATTAAGTATCTGCTTGTAGAGGTCACCCTTAAAAATGACATGAGTGACGCCTGGAAATTGTCCAGATTTGAATTGTACCCTCGTCATTGGATGAGTTGACTAAAAGATGGACACAAAATACAGCACCAACGGAGACGATCAAGAACTTGCTATATCATACTGCTAAAAGAAAAATCAGCACATTAGAAAAAAGGCGTTGGCTCTGCTATTAGAACTGATGTTTCTGCTTTACATCAATTTGAAAGCAGCTGCATTAGTATTATCAACACTACTAAGATGTTCATGTCTGGACGCGTGGAGAACTGGGTTGGACTTTGAAGCTACTGATATCTCCAAGGAAACAAAACACAAGCTAAGCCAAAAGAGTTTATTGCATAAACAAAAAGGCTCATAACTGCAAGTCTGGACGCGTCGAGAACTGGGTTAGACTTTTGAAGCTACTGATATCTCCAAGGAAACAAACACAAGCTAAGCAAAAGGAGTTTATTACATGGTTACTAGGGTCGTCTTAAGTTCATTGTCAATGGTAGGATCTCTGTGATTCTTTTAATGATATTGCATATCTAACCAAACTCTTAGTGACCAGTTAAATCAAGAGCATCCAAAGGTCATATTGGAATCCATCCATGGATAGGATTTAATTGACATTTTTATCACGATGAAACCTGTAAATAAATAATGGAATATCAGTTGCATCATTGTGCTCACAAAGATTTAGCTGAACATTTCAAACGTTAACCGTAATAAAGCATAATGAAAGTCACAAAGGTTTAAATATAAATTTTCTTACGTACACAAGTACAAAGTACATAGTTTCTTTTCTGTTAGGGATTACATACTTAGTAAGTAATTCACCAAAATTTGACGATGTGAACAGATAAACCGACCAAATGTAATCTGAAGTGTTTCTATCGTACGTTATATTTGGAGATCCACAAGATATGGGTGTGGCATAATAAAAATCCCCAGAAAATAGGAAAAATGACGATCATGTAACACGTCCACAGATGGCAAACGCCCCGGTGATTATTTAATGTACAAAATATTCAACTGGCAAAGTGGGAAAACCCTCTTAAGTCAAGACGTATTGTAGTTCGACTCGACAACTACCCCATCGGGCTTTTGTGAAGAAAATCAGTGCACATCTGTACCCACTGAAGTCACGAGCGTGAATACTGGTTTTAAATACACATGATAAGAACCATCTGTCAACGATATATTCATTCAAAAAGAGGAAAAAATTAATGACAGCCGCAACTTTTCTTGTCAGCTAATTGAATAAAGTGAATGAAGTCTTTTTGTGTTTCTGTAGTCTACATCTGCATTTCTACAACAAGCGCTGAGATTTTAATCTGCTTACAAAACGTGAACTCTTTGTTTAAAATAACATCTAACCTCAACTTCTCAATAACATCCTATATGTTTAGTAATTTTGTTGTGTGACAGTCTCCAAGGACCAACATTGGCATTGTTAGTGAAAGTCTTAAACAATAGCTTCTGGCTTTGATATGTATTTAATTTGCCTATTTCTTAATTTAAGTATGTATCAATTGGGAGTGCGAAATTACTTCAAAATAAGGGATTTGAAGTTTAATGCAAATGTTGAAAGATTAACCAATTGCACCGGGTCATCTTTTGTAAATATTCACAAATACAAATCTCATTTTCTCCTAAATAGAGAGAAAACGAATACCATTCATGCCTATTCAATATCGATCAAACGTGTGAGATGGATCGTTCTATAAAGTGTTTGTGCATTTACCATCTCTTCACTGATTTATGGATATGAAATCTCCTTCTTCGGCTATCTTGCTTCTGCATACATTGAGCGTTAAGACATAATAATCATTGTCGGATCTGCCAAATCAATTGTATTCCAATGACTGGGTCCCTTTTTAAAACATTGATAACCTACGTGCTTCCATATTGACGTCTCTAAGTAGTTATAGATTGTATTTAAGTGCTTAACACTTGGATTAAGGCAGACGATGGGCTTGAACTAATCTTAAAATTTCGCTGTTATGTAACTGAAATAAGCGCATTGCTTTGGCCTCTTATTGGCAAAAAATTGATTGAGCACATGGATTTACCCACAAAAAGTTAGCTTGAAGTAATCTCGACATGCATATGGGCACGTGGTCAGAAGATTTTTGTCCGTGTCAAGACAGTATGATTTTGGCCTGTAACGATTCAATCAAAGAGGACAGTACATTAGATAGACTGACTTCGTTGATTTATTTTTTGCAGATAAATTTTATATTTCTGTTTAGAATTATTTTGGATGAAGTTGAATAATCCATACCATTTTGAAAGATAAAACCTGTCAGAATGGGACTTCCCGTCAAATGGTAATTCTCCAAAAATCTGAGTATTCCCCGGAAAACTACGAGGACCCTTGCCACTAACTCATAAAGAAGTCCATTTGCATGAAAACGGAAAAACGTTGAAATTGATAAGAATTGATAAGAAGGCTTGTTAGAAGGTCTTGACATGTACAAGTTGCTGTTTACGAAACAACGCTAAACAGGAGGTCAAGGAGTGCTTAGAAGGTTTTCATTTACTAGTGGTAGACAGTTGTTCAGGTTGCGTGAAACGTCATAAATATATAAAATATAACTTTTTAGTCTGCACTCACTATGGGCTAAGTTGTGATGAAAATCTTTCTTGTTTTGCTTACAGCGTGAGTGTATCTCAGTTCACGTTGGCCAGGCTGGCGTACAGATTGGTAATGCTTGCTGGGAGTTGTATTGTTTAGAGCATGGGATTCAACCTGATGGCCAAATGCCAAGTGACAAAACGATCGGTGGAGGGGATGATTCATTCAACACCTTCTTTAGCGAAACTGGTGCTGGAAAACACGTGCCAAGAGCAGTGTTTGTGGACTTGGAACCAACAGTTGTAGGTAAGGTGGCTTAATATCGACAGATAAACGTAATCACGACGACCTGTTGCATGTGACCAAATTGTAATCATCACTGCTACTCTGTCCAACTAGGTAGATATGATATGACACAGTTAAATATGCAACATCCGGGAAGGGTATGCCAGGTATTATAAGCAAAATAAAAGAGTCGCTGACTCAGTTGGGAATCGAACCTGGGCCCTTCTACCAACCTTGCAGTTCCTCTACCGACTAAGCTATTGAGGCGGTGATCCAAACAGTGAAAAATTTGTTTACTAAACAGCTCCCCTCTATTATCTACCTTCCTGTTTTTTCCTTTTGTCGCCCTTACTGTTAAATTTCATGAGCTTGGTCTCATCAACTTGAATTGTTTCATACAAATATGAATTTTAGTCGGAATCTCAAATGATTATTCAATCTTGCATTCCACGGAAGAAACGTTGAATTTAGAAAATCGTGGCATGAAAAAGAGGATTAATTTAGGTCTACTTGGAACCATAGCCTAACTGCTGGCATCTTAAGATTAGTTGCCTTGGTTTGCGATTGTTGATCTGGCAACGCTAGTCTATGAGCGGTACGTTCAAAACAATGTTTCTTGCTTCCTTAGTGTGCTCCAGAACTATGTTTCCAAGCACGTGTAGTAAAATGTAGAATGGATTGTAAAAATGTATAGTTAAAAAGAAATTCGTAGGCTGAAACAGCGTTTGCTTGGTAGTACTTACAAAATCAACTGAGTAGAGAAGGTCTGTTTCATACTTCCAATCATTTCTTCTCAAAAGGTTGAGAAGTCGTAGACATCTTTACTTAAAACTTCAGACTTTCGTATATTTTCACGCATTTTATATTTATTGCTGTGGTAACTGTTTTGATTAATGGGAGTCAATATTTGTGATATGACTAATTAAGTTCACGTTAGTCAATGTCAGCACCAGGATGCCAACAAAATATGACTTGACAAATGACAGGTGTTTTGGTATCAAAAATAATCAGGGGTTATCAATCTAATTGAACTTAAAATTTTTCTCTGTCTCATTCTGTGAGTTCGGCGACACATGAAAATTTAACGAGCAGAACCTTTTATTTTACCATTGACACTACGATAATAGAAACAACAAAAGCAAGGAAGTAATCCCTCTTCCTCAGCTTTTTTGTAAACGACAAAATTAAAGTCAAGATCAAGTGAAGAAATCTATAATAGTGTGCTTAAAATCTGCCCAATGCATTGATTGACCAACCGTTTTCTGTTTCAATTCCCCGTCGAATACACCAAATATGCACTCAAATGGTATTATTACGCAACGTTATAGACCAACTGTAGAAATTTTCTTCAGTTAAAAATAAAACGTGAATGTTAAGTCAAAACCTTGAAATGCTTACGAAAATCGCTCTAGTAAAAATTCTGTTTCTCTATTTTGTTGACCACCAGTTGCTTCACGCTATCAATAATTACAAGACGAGGCTGACGATGACCTTGGTTTTGTAAGTCGTTTCTCAAACTTCTTCCTTGTCCTTAGAGTTGCAACCTTTCTTTTTGACGTAGATGAAGTACGCACCGGTACCTATCGTCAACTGTTCCATCCTGAGCAACTCATCACCGGAAAAGAGGATGCCGCTAATAACTATGCACGGGGTCACTACACGATTGGCAAAGAAATCGTCGACCTTGTTCTTGATAGAATAAGGAAATTAGCTGACCAATGTACAGGATTACAAGGCTTCCTTATCTATCATTCATTCGGAGGAGGCACGGGATCCGGTTTTACATCGCTTCTTATGGAAAGGCTCTCAGTTGATTATGGCAAAAAATCAAAATTGGAATTCAGCATCTATCCTGCCCCTCAGATTTCTACTGCCGTTGTTGAGCCTTATAACTCCGTTCTGACGACTCACACCACCCTGGAACACTCCGATTGTGCTTTTATGGTTGATAACGAAGCCATCTATGACATTTGCAGGAGGAACCTTGACATTGAACGCCCAACCTATACCAATCTGAATCGACTCATCGGCCAGATTGTATCCTCCATCACAGCCTCGCTCCGTTTTGATGGTGCCTTGAATGTCGACCTTACTGAGTTTCAAACCAACTTGGTGCCATATCCTCGCATTCATTTTCCATTGGCAACCTATGCACCTGTGATCTCTGCCGAGAAAGCCTACCACGAGCAGCTAACAGTTGCTGAGATCACAAATGCCTGTTTCGAACCAGCCAATCAGATGGTGAAATGTGATCCTCGTCATGGTAAGTACATGGCTTGTTGTCTTCTGTTCCGTGGTGACGTAGTCCCAAAGGACGTCAACGCCGCCATTGCTACCATTAAAACAAAGAGAACGATCCAGTTTGTGGATTGGTGTCCAACTGGATTCAAGGTCGGCATAAATTATCAACCGCCCACAGTTGTACCAGGTGGTGACCTAGCTAAGGTTCAACGTGCAGTATGCATGCTTAGCAACACTACAGCAATTGCAGAGGCATGGGCTCGCCTTGATCATAAATTTGATCTCATGTACGCCAAACGTGCATTCGTACATTGGTATGTAGGTGAAGGTATGGAAGAAGGAGAATTTACTGAAGCACGTGAGGATTTGGCAGCTCTGGAAAAAGATTATGAGGAAGTCGGCGTCGACTCTTCCGAAAACGTGGAGGGTGAAGAAGATGAAGGCGACGAGTACTAAAGAGACACAAATACTGAGAAATGAAGTTTCCTCTTTCGAGTAGCAAGACTGCGCACGTAATGAAATAAAAAGGCACTTGTTTAGACAAAAAAGTAGAAGGTGTACCCATCATTTGTTGACTATTCAGAAAATGAGGAGTATGAATTAGAATACTAATAGTTTTATGTAAAGACCTAATGTAACAAAGATGACACGGGAAAATACTGCTAATATTGATATCTCATCCCTTTTTGCAATATTTGCTCTGCTTCCTTCGGTGCAACTCCTGTTGAAAATAATATTTCAAGAGAAAGTGCTTCTACAGCCGATACTGTTGTAAAATATAGAATGTAAGAAGACAAAATTCAGTTTGTGAAATTATTTGCACTACATTCTGTGCATTCAAAGTATGCTTTATGACCAGCATATCATTTAAGAGGATGCAACATGAACAAACTATAGCAGGTAATGTGTATAATCCAGGAATATATTACTGATGAATATATTTCTATGCCATGATTAACGCCATTGTAGACCTAAAATTTGAGGATACGTCGTTTTCTTCACCAAAAAGGCGATCCAGGTACAAAATCTGTATTTTATTTATTGTACACTAGTTACCTCCGCCAACAAGGTTACTTGTTGGTAAACAAAATAACTAAATGGTTTCATGCTGAAATTTTTACAGGATGTTAGTACACTGACTGGCTCGAGCCGACTCTTCCTCTGTGATGATCAGGATCAAATCCTCCATTCTGGATAACTACCTGTTTGTGTGTTTGTTCGTCTGTTCATTAGCAACTCGAAAACTTATGAATGGATTTTGACGAAATTTTCAATAAGTGTCCGACCTGGAATAAGGAACAAACGGTAAATTTGTTGGAATGACCGGAATGAAGTCCTGGATTCTGGATCACTTTTTCAGTGATAAAACATTCATAGTCAACGTAGTGGGGAAACCCCCTGTTATTTGAGTAATAATACTGGTTTCACGGAGGTTTGCGCTCTCGCAGTACTTGTAGTTTTTGTTAATGATATCTTCATAAAACACTATGAGGAAATCCTCGTGGGAAAGCCTAGTTAAAATGACACCTATTAGTACAACACATGTGAACACCCAGAAAACTGGAAATATCATTGGAACGGCAGGATTTGGCGTAGGTTTGCGGTCTCCGAGTGCATGTAGCTTAATATCATATCCCCAAATTAAGTCACCAGAACAGCGATGTTTTATTTCCCCCACGTCGTCTAATAACCTATGCAGTTAAAATTTCGAACATCTTTATTTCGTTTTCGAAGAGTGTGGGTTTGTATTTACTATCCCTGTGAATTAACAAATTAAGCAAGTGAATGTGGAATGGCCTAATTTTTGTTTTATGACAGTTGAAAGCCCAACCACTTTACAATAGTTAAATGTCACATAATACGGACAATAATACACAATAAAATATTATCGTATTATTAACATCCTTTAGTCATCGATCCCGCACAAGATTGAACCTAACGTAATTACATTCCAATTCAGATCATACCGACGCCAAGGAAATTTAAGCAATTCAGTTTTTCGCTCCGTGTTGTAATGATTTGCCATCATGCACTTGGCGTTAGACCGATCCCTTGCTACGATTGCGCATCAACGGATTATAATCCACACGGCACAATGGCAAAATCTTTTGAAAATTGCCTGATCATATGCTAAAGCATTAAATAATTCATTTGTAATATTCAAAACTCAGTGTTTCACAGCAGAGGTGGAACCGGTTCACCATGTAGTGACCCGGGGACCAGGTCGGAAAAAGTGGCCCGAATGACCCGGTCCAAATTTTCTGTAACAAAATCTCGAAGTATTTCGCTTTGACGCTATGTTGTACCACCTCCTTTAGGGTTTACAAATTTACTTTCCAAAGCAAAAATTATATAGCATATTTACTTTCAACCGTTATTTTGATACCTAACAGTAGGTAAATAAAGTTCTGGTCAAAAATAAATTGCCCAGACGGACGCAAAAAATTAGCAAAACCAAGACTAACCACGCCCGTCGCGCACTTCCTAAACACTGCACATACGAGCTAACACAAATGCAACACAAACGACAAGGAAATTACACTTACACACAAGTTCACATACCTAAGCACTGACGAGAAAAAATACGTCGGCCGAACATTCCGTTTGAGAAAATGATGCAAAAGAAGGAACGCGCAATTCGAAGATCCTGCAATTAGCTTCACCCTTAAACGTCTACACATGCAGATTGTAATAACCGGGCCACCGGGTCAGACCCAGCGACCCGGTCGGAAAAAGTGATCCGAATAACCCGGTTCCACTTCTGTTTCACAGTACGCAATCTGCTCCAAATGGTCATTAAAAAGTGAATTAAACATTGGGAAAATACAGCAAATATTACAGCCTGTTATATCACTTAGCGTCTAAAACAGGCAAAACAAGAGAATAGGCAACAGTTTACAATAAGAGAGGAATGAAGATGAAACGTTAATTAATTTTTTTGCTATTCCCAGAATACAACCATTGTCAATACAGTTACAAGTAAACAGTATGGGATCCAATCCATTCCTTGTTAAATAGAAATGGCACTGACCAGAATAGCACATTCAGGGATCATAAGGCAATTGAGGTAATACTGGACAACAAATAAGCATTTCAAGTGCCGGTATCGTAAATAATGCTATAAATCCAAGAGCATTTCATGATACACCCTCTGCATCACAGGATAGCTATTATTTAAACAATGGTCAATTATAAAATATTTTAGATTAGCTAAGCTATTTCATACATCAAGGACTCAATTATTCTACTTCATATGGCAACAGCAAATTAATATCCTTTCTCCCAATCGACTACATATTTAACAGCTTCGCCTTGATCGAATTTCTCCAAATTTTCAAAAAATAAAACGGCCAGCTGATAAGAAAGAAGGAAATAGTTGTATGTAAAAACAGCAAAACTCGTTTTGTTGAGAAAATACAGTTAGTTATGAATAACAAATTCTGTCTCCAGTGCAAAACACAAGATCCCCGAAAACGTACTATTGGCAATATGGAGATTTACCATCTTTATTCAGACAATAGGCAAGCTAAACTTTTCGGTGTCAGATCCATGATGCCTTGATAAATCAGATGACTTCACAATACAAAGATCTGTTGTCTATCCAGTGTAATAGACAAGGGAAGCGGGAAATTCTATCCTCAAAATTAAAGACAAAAAAGAAATGCGGAGGGTTTACGCTCAAAACAATTGTTCTTAAGATTCTCTTGTGTCACAAGGATGTTTAAACATCAGTACACTACTTTAGGTGTGCCTTATCGTGTAGACAGGGCAACTTTCTTGAATCCGAGAGGTTAGGGTTTCAAGTATCCATCACCACAAGAAAAAGACCAATACTGAGAGGGCGGCATACGCTCTCTCTCATAAATAGCTCACTTTCGTACAAATTCGCTAACCATGACATAGGAATCAGCAAAACGGTGACTACCCTGCAGCTTCACTTCTACAAATGTCAGCTACGTCCTTATGATAACACAGGGTTGATAAAAAGAGAAGATTTAATAAATTACTTTACTATAGCAAAGGAGGACTTACTTCATGAGCTGCTGTTACACCGGAACAGTGTGGTGTAATAACTACTTCAGGCATATCCCACAGTGGACTCGTTTCTGGTAATGGTTCCACTTCAAATACATCTAATATTGCTCCTCCCAGCCAACCATTGCGAACTGCTGTAATTATTTCCTCGTCTTGTACAACATTTCCCCTTCCCACGTTGATAAAAACTGACTTTTTAGTTGAACAATGTTTCAGCATTTCATTTGATAATATACCAGTCGTCAACGGCGTGTTTGGTAAGACATTACACACATAGTCACATTTACTCAGCAAAACTGCCAGATCACGACGTGCAAACCATTTATCCAGGAATGGCTCCGTTTTTTCAGGTACAACATCGCCTGATTTTAATCCAAAGACAGTCATTTTCAAATTTTTGCAAGCACGTGCAATTGTTTTTCCGATATCCCCTACTCCTAAGATGCCAATGGTCAATTCTGGGAGAAGTCGATAACTTTCATTGACAAATCGTGTGTCCCTAAAAACAATAATTAGTTTCGAACAGTAAATAACCCAAACCTAAAAATGATACAACCTTAATAAAAAATAAGTAATGAAATGCATGGGATGAACAGCTGCTAGTGTTCAAATGAATAAAGTGCCAATTTACTGAGTTACGTATAAGTAAATCAGCAATTCTTCGTGAAGAAACGCGAGACACGAAAACCTCAAGTGAACACGGCACAACTTTCAGAGACAAACGGTAAAACTCATTTTTAAGACTCGCTTTTGACTATGTGCCAAAAGGCGTAATGTCACAAGTTTTTAAATGGAGACACTACACTAGAAAAAGAAATAGGTATTTCAAACAAAAAGAGGTTTCCAAATAAAGGGTGAATGGTGGCAAGCATCAGCATTAGTGCGACCTCCAAAAGATCTTTTCTAGGATCAAACGGTGCATAAATTATAACTATAATCTCATAGCTCCTTTAGCTAGAATATGACTACCTCGCTGACTAACTGATGTCCAAACTTTTGGTCAAAAATCTCTATCGAGACATCGCTGTAATACACTTTATCTCATTCTGTCCTGTCACTACGACTTTGCGCGTTGTTAATCAGTGGACCAGCCTCTTTTCGCTTTATAAGAACAGCAAAGTTAAAAGGTGCCTGCTACATAAAAGCCTCACAGCACTCCATTATCATTGAACGGTTGAGTTTAATGATCGTGCTGTCAATTTCTAAACAACGATAATTTCACAACATCCAAATTGTAGCCATATCAGACACTTTTGCTTTTGATCCTTGCTATACCTAGCATAATTATTCTTCCCCCACGGATCGAGTTTCCAATAAACGATTTCATGGTTACGGGGGCCATTATGAATTGTCGGAAAAGTGAGACAAAATGGCGGATTCACAATGACAGCATAAAATTTCCCATACTTCTTTCGTTGTCAATTCTATGTTTCACATGGTAAATTAGAACAGATTTATACTTTTTACAACGATAAAGTGTTGTTTGTTTTGAATATACAGCTATTTATTTGTTCTTTGTTGTTTTCACAAAATTTTCTTTTGGTTTCTGAGACTTGGCAAAAGTGGTCTAACGTCGACCGCCAATTGCATTCATCAACTCAACTTCAAAACTGTTGAAGTGATGAAGGTTTTCTGGCAATTTTCTGCATCCTTATGGATTGGCCTTTCATATGATAGTTCCTTTGTCTTCATAGACTGCGTCGTTTTTGAGATATACCCCTTAGAAGTCACCTTCAATTTTCAATGGTGTTTCACTTGGTGCCGTATTTCTTAGATGGGTCTGTGAGCTTTTTACTGGTTACGTTTTAAAAAAGACGTCGCTATTTTCTTGTCCTGGAAGTAAAATGTGATTCTCTGGGTTGTAGGCGGGTGTATTGCTCAGATATCAAATATAGAGAGGATTCCTTGGGTTGGAATGAAACTTTTCAAAGGGTGAGGAAAAGTGTGATTTTTTTCAAAGCATATGTTGCACCTGTACTCTTAAAAAAACGGGCTATTTCATATTGCCCAACTTGCGACAAACAATATCTGGAGCCAGCAGAAATCGAGAAATCAGAAGAAAACAGCATTGAATGTAATGAATGCATGCTATGTGCATGCTATGCTATTGGCCTTGTGCCAAGTTGCAACAGAAACCGAGAAATGACTTCATTTGTGAACAATTTAGCCAGCTGGCACTGGCCACTGACATAGACAATATTCTGATTATGTAAAGACTAAAACAAAAAACAAAAACTTTAACAAAAAATGTATATTTTATTATTTTATTATCTGTAATAGCAAGTGTTAAGAAATTTCTTCCAAAAATATGGTCCATGCAGTCCTTTTACGCTGTTAATTTATTCAATTACGATATATTTAAATGCATGTTACATCTCCTTATCTTCTGGGAAAGAATAATACTTCAATTATTTCACATGCCCCCTTTTCACAATACGTTCTTCTGATAACCAAGATTTATTTCCACAACAGCAGCTATCTTCTCTCCCGATACTTTTTACTTGGAGGCCATTTTAATCTAAACTATTTTCTTTTGCTTTGCTAAATGTGAGTTCTATCACAGACGAAGGAGCCACAAATTTTATGAATTGTTGTGTTGGTGAGATCCCCTTATAAAAAAATCATTCCAACCCAAGGAATCCTCTTAATTTGATATCTGAGCAATACACCCACCTACAACCTAGGGAATCACTTTTTACTTCCAGGACAAGAAAATAATGACGTCTTTCTTAAAATATGACCAGTAAGAATCTTTTGAAGAGGAATCCTCTTCACACACCCACCTAAGAAATACGTCACCAAGTGAAACACTATTGAAAATTGAAGGTGACTTCTAAGGGGTATATCTCAAAAACGACGCAGTCTATGGAGACAAAGGTACTATCAAATGAAAGGCCAATCCATAAGGATGCAGAAAATTGCCAGAAAACCTTCATCATCTCAACAGTTTTGAAGTTGAGTTGATGAATGCAACTGGCGGTCGACCTTAGACCACTTTTGCCAAGTCTCAGAAACCAAAAGAAAACTTTGTGAAAACAACAAAGGACAAACTAATAACTTTATATTCAAAGCAAACAATACTTTGTCGTCATAAAAAGTATAAATCTGTTCTAATTTACCATGTGAAACATAGAATTGACAACGAAAGAAGTATGGGAAATTTATGTTGTCATTGTGAATCCGCCATTTTGTCTCACTTTTCCGACAATTCATAATGGCCCCCGTAACCATGAAATCTTTTATGTGGCACAAATAAACCTATTACTAGAAGTAACGATCCGTTAGTAAGGGCGCATACCGCATGACGTTTGCATCTTCAAGGTTTGTCTGTTTACGTTTGTACGAGTCACCGCGGAGCAGTCTCAAAGTGGGGGCATGTGATAAAACATTTACACATGAGCACAATTCGATTTCTACGAAACTCGGATACTTTTGAAGAGTGGTAATGCAGCGATGGACAAAACAGATATGCGTGGACACCCGACAAAAATGACCAAAACACAAGTATTCCCTTTTAGTGGGCACGCTCCGCAAATATACATGTCAAATGTTTCAACAAATCCAAATCAAATTCATCCACTAACAGTTGTTTCCAATTTCATGCACCTTCAGACTTCGGCTATTGATTAACTCACGTGGGCCACAACGCCTACCTTCAGTGGCGGACACGCTTTCTCTATTGATAGGTTTACTGATCGACCAACAGACATACATGCACTCACCATCTTCACAAGCCACAAGGTTCCTGCATTTACTCAGTGGAAGAAATTCTACTGATTATGTTGGGGGGTGTCTTCAGTTGGCGTAAACTGTCAAGAAAGCTTTGAAACATCCATCCTCTTAAAACAATTAAGCATTGTGGGAGACAATCAGTTTAAGTGTAATACGATAAAATTTCATCATTCAAAAGGTCAACCTTATTCTATTTTACACTTGCACTTATTCTATTTTATAACAAACTTTTTGCGCCAAAAGTTTCTTAATCTCCGATAAATTTTGGTGTTAAATTTCATATGGAGCCGAAGTATATTAATGAACATGGAAAGCCGATCAAATTCGAATTCTACCCAACCTGAAGTAGAGTTTTACAGATACCAACAATTATGCCAGTAGGCACTGCCAGCGTAGAAAGGAGCTTCAGTGGAATGAATCAAGTTTTGCCCTACGCTTGGATTTGGTTGAATTCATCTACAGCTAGCGACTTCATGAGATCACTTGATTTAGAGAACGTTCTTCTTAACCACTGGAAAGCAGAGGAAAAGAGCTGTTCCTTCCACTTAAGCTGAACGCGTGTACCGAGTGAACAGGAAGTCTGTGATTCAAGCGAACGAACTATTTTGCTTTTACGGTATTCAGCGTTTATTCTGTTAATGGTGTTCTTAAATATTCTAATGTATTAATTTTGAGGCCTAAATATCACTTTGTTCGCTTCAAAGACTATGGAAAATTTTGCAGATAGCAGAAAACGATGACATATGAAGCTACTTTGGCTCTTCTCAAATTGGATTGTAAACATTTGGCCTGAAATTACTGGGGGCGACCGCCCTCTTCCCCTAGTGTCCGCCTATCCCTAATCAAAGCTATGCCATCTCAGTTATTTCTCACGATGGCAACACACGATTCCTTCCGCTTGAAATCAAACACCTTGCAGCTTGCCTCGACTTGTCTGGAAGTGTATTCGAATCGGGATTCTCATATTCAAGATCTTCCAATCGCAAGTCATGCGCTTTTCACCATTTCGACAATCCACGACAATCGATCAAGTAACCAACTAACTCTAATTAATGTCTCTTACTCCAAAAGCATTTCTGGCGAGATAGATTGAAAGTCCCTTACCATTTGTGTTCTTTCTGTTTCTCAGACAATAACTGAAAACTTCGCTCTCTAGCTATGATTTGACCAACGACATATTCTGCCATGTGTTGTCCAAACATTCCAGCACATCGTGTTGCCAAGAATGAGGGCTTTGTTCCTTTCTCGCGTATTGGAGTTAGCAAACTATCAACACCTGTCAGAAACAAACAAAGTAACATGCAAACAAACAAACAAACCTACCTTTGAATCCTTGCATTTTGTGTCAATAGCTATATGCTAATATTACATTCAAGGGGCCAATCATGGGAGAATCACAATTGACGAAAACGTAACATCTGAAGTAAGCTATGAATAACATTTATGTGCAAGCATATCTGATTGAATGGTAGTTGATGGTAAGCCTTTTTACAATTTTAAGATTTTTAACATTGACAGCTTGCGATAGAGCTATAGCCTTAAGCTTTTCTTAGAAACGATCTGACCTCCTCGAAAGTAACCATGCGCTTAGCATTTTGCTGCATATTAAAAAAAATATGACGATGTACATTAGTTACTTAAATTTTTTGGAGGGCAGAACCTCGTCGTATACATTTCGTCAGAAATATTTTAGACATATTTTTGTTATTTCGGTGCGCAATATCTTGAAGACGTTCAACTTTGGTATCAAATACCCGAGAATAATCCGTAATTATGATCTAAATAAAAATATTAGCAATGACGTGCGCCACTTTGAGATAGGTAGCGATTATGATGCAATCACGAGGAGAATAATAAAGGAATCCTTGAACAGATACCAAATTGCCTTAAACATATTACATTTCAAGGATAACAAAGCCCTGAAAAAGTATCAACATTAGACAAATCTTTGGCTGAAAAGTCAGGAATTGCATTTCAATCCACATTTAAGTGACTGTGCCCAAAGACAAGTGGGTATCAGACGAAATCATTTGCAACGAAAAAAAATAGCAATTAGTCAGGAGGCAAAAATAGCCATCAAAAGATAACTTAGGATAATGTCAACTTAAAGATGTAATAATAACTTGTTTTTTGTCTTCAAGTAGAATAACAGTGCATACCTGCAAAAGTAAACTGCACCCACTTCAGCTTTGGAAAATCATACATAAAAGGAGCTAGTAGAAACGGATCACATAATAACACCTCCACATTTTCCATTTGCTTTCTTCCTGGAAATAAAACAGCCATGTGAATTCTATCATAGACACTTGGTTATAACTACCAAATAAGGAACTTTGCTGTAGAGTTCAAAAGTGCAGTACAGGAGACCAATAGCACACAAATACCGTTACCAAGATGGGCCTAAATCGTGGCTGGGATGTTCATAAACTGTAGTCTACTACCGAGAAACAACTTCGGGAAAGCAACTTTCACGGACTTCTCTTGCACTTCTCTTTGACTTCTACGGACACCCACTCAATGCGTTCCCTCACTCTGAACTGTTTTAAACGTATAATTTCAGTATATTTTACAAGCTTTTATCTGGAAACAGAGTAAATAGGACCAATGGGTTTAACCTAATGGGGTTTCAGTCTCTGCTACATTAGCTTGCCTGCTAGGGGTAAAAACATCTACTACCTGTTTAACAGTGTTCTTTGCTGAGATAAGGGTAAGACACAAGACATTTAACTTGCTCCCTGCTACCTCTCCTCATTGCGATACCGAAACAATTGACTAAAACACACACAACAACACTACAATTTAACTTCGACACGGCCAAATTGTTGGGTCCTAAAGGAATTAGTGACAAATCACTTTAACATTCTCGATACAACGGAAGCATTTTACAGGGGATTTTTGTCCGGTTCATTTCGTCTGATGCGGTAATATTTCCATTCTTTCAAAGTTCAACCAAATTGACGATTTTTGGTGATTTTTCCTAAGATTAGTTCACCTGCGTACTTCCTCACTCTTCATTTTGTCCACTTTGCTTGCTCCAAGAGTATGAACGCAAATACAAACGTACTTATGTTAATAGCACGAAAACTACACACCGATTGGTCAATTAGTTATGAGGTTCGTTTAATATTTTCGAAATTTAGAACCCGGGTGTATCTTGCATGAAGTTAGAGAAAGACTTACACCGTCAAATATAAGCTTCGTTTTAGATCTGACATCTGTAGAGAGACATGGGGACTGACATTAGCTATGGTCATCTGAAATGTTGGAAAATGAGCCCAAAGAA
This sequence comes from Chironex yamaguchii, assembly GCA_024741275.1. Lineage (NCBI taxonomy): Eukaryota > Metazoa > Cnidaria > Cubozoa > Chirodropida > Chirodropidae > Chironex > Chironex yamaguchii. The sequence continues at coordinate 26,530 of JANTCA010016776.1, read as the reverse complement.
GATACAGTTCAAGGGAATGTGATGCAAAGAGAAGACGAAGAAATAAGGCAATATTGGAATAGTCAAAGTCAAAACCAAACTCTTTCTGCTTACAGAGTACTGGTTTTCTTGTTTTAATGTAGACAGACTCCAATACACTTAGATGAACTAGCTGTGCCAATTATCCGAAAGTTCTCTTCCTTATGCATTTTGGCGCATTCAGAATTTTGTAGTAAATGTTGACCAATGACCTAATCACTTATATAATAATGCATAATACTTTCCATTCACAGTTACTGTGTAACTAATTCATATAAACATCCCGTGCCAAAGTAACAGCAATATCACTGTCATCATCACAGCCCTCGGAATCCATCAAAACTTTCGTGAGCGAGAACCTCGTCGGCAATATTGGTAAATGGACGAGATCCCCTGCTCGATGCAATTGGCTTTTTAGGAGATTGTGCAAGAGATGTATTTGTGAGAGAAACAGACGTCAATAGCGTTTTCATTTTAAGTGTGGGCACTTAAATATTCACTCATTGTAGGGCACGGGGAAAGCCAGAGAAATTTGTTTAATTGTTAAAATTGTTTCATTGTGTCCAAATGATTTGTAACATTCGCCCCCAAAGACTAAAACTGTCATTTTTTTGATTGACTTGCATATGTGCTTGAAAAGTCATTCAGTATTTTTTGCCTCAGCACTTGCTTTAGGCGACCGCATTTACGACGGATTCCGAGGACTGTCATCACATCACCAACACTTCAAAACATAGAGTTTTCTATACCTACCATCCTCAGTGGCCAGTGGATTATTTTCTCCACTACAATCAAAGTGGATAAACCTTTCTTTTAGTTCTGGCCGAAATTTCAAAATACCCTCCATCACCTGCGGATAAATTGTTAGAACACCTATCTTTGAAGGTTCCATATCTCTTTTTCCGGAGGCTAACAACCTGAAAAGGGAAGTGGAAAAAGAGCCATATAGTTTTGGCACAATAAACTTAGATAAACATACGTGTCTTTAAGGCTGATGGCAGAACTTGCAAGCCTGACGATTAAATTCAGCTGCTCTCATTTGTAGAATCTGAAATGTTTGGTACTTACGAGTGAGGAACGGGGTAGGGTGGGTGTATTTCTAAGAAAATTGGTGATCAAGCTCTTTGAGCGATATGAACTTTAACCCAGGGATCATTGGCTCAGTCACAGTCAAGAAAAGCTCTGTAACTAGGAAATCCAGAATCCACAAATGATAGACTTCTTACGTATTTTAAACGTCCTTGTAGCATTTTACTCAGGATGGGGAATGGTTGACACTATTTTCCCCTTCTTTTTCTTTATTATTGTTTTTCTTTCCTATTTTATCAACTTGAACAAGTAACCTAATTAACCTAGGGAAGTATTGTTGTCGTAGGATTGTACCTGCAATGGCTGCTATAAACAATGTTATAGTTTATAGTTAGAATTCATCATCCATCAAAATTTCCATACAATAAATCAAGTGCCATCATTCACTCAACATTCTTTGAATATGCCCAGAGCCTACGGTTGTGCTGTTCAGCGAGCAAAGGACAATCAAGCCATTTGAGTGAGTGCATAACCCAATTTCTGAAGCAATAAGAGGGTAGGAATCGCTGCTTTTCATACTTGTATCAATTTCTTTTAAAAAGCTTGTAATTGCTAAATGTAATCCAAAACAAATAAGCAATCCAAAGAATTTTGATTGAATAATGTAGAAAAATCGGTAGGCATGAAGAAGGCATTTGTTTAATTCTTGAACCACTGCGAGCAACTTTATTGACAACACATGACCTTAACTAGTGTGGACATAAGTTAATAAAAGCTGACTAATCTTGTTCACGGCTACAGACTGCATAAGTGAAGTGCTTACATGAAATGATTGATCGTGTCATTACTTAATATGTATAATACGGAACCAAAACACTAAAATTATATGTTAATGTTCAACACCTTGAGATTTGTGTTAAACGCTCCCAATTACACTAAATGTGGGTCCAAAGTATGTGCAATGGATTAATACTACATCGGAGCAAGAAGCTCCGCAAAAAGAACTGGTGTGGCCCGAAGAGGAAAAGTAGTAAATTTGCCACAAAAATGTGAACTATCAATAACTATTCAATGTGATAGATGCAACCTCTGGATTCACACTAAATGTAAAAAAACATCTGATGCTGAAAATATTATGTATTCAGCCTGATAATATTCCATGGTTTTGCACCAATTATATACTAAATATATATAATCAGTGGCGAAGCTGGCTCAGTAATGTTGGGCCTGCTCTCGATGTTGGGCAACAGAATGTAATACTTCAAAAACCACACCCTGAATTAAGCCTACATTTTTAAAATTAATTAACCACTACTTTGAGAAGTAAAGTTCCTGTGAGATGCACTAACAACATCATTAGCATGCATTTGATCTGTTTCCACTCAATGCTATGTCAATGCCACTTCACCTATCATTTTTCCCTCCCAATGGAAGACAGCTTTCTGACAAAACGATTCAGTTTGGTTCAAATTTAAAGCCAAATACAGACTAGATGCTAAAGCTGCTTTAAAAAGTGATTGGCCACAGTGCTTTAAATGTTATCATTTTATACAATGTAAAACCAGGAAAATGGAGCCATCATTTAAATAGAACTTGAGGGCATGAGAATGTTTTGGATACGATACATCTGCATCCTTATTAGTCACTGACAAATATAAATTAGTCCATTGAGAAGTGATATTGCCGGGAACATTAGTCCTCAATTAAAATATTGAGTTAAGCTCAAGCCTCAACGTCAAGGGTTTGCACATTGCTTGAGTTTTCCATTTTGAAGCAGAAAAAATTCCTCCAGTTTCATAGCAACTTAAAACTTTTGGGCAATCGAACTGCAATACAGTTGCTGATATAATGTCTCTTCAATATGTTCCTCAACAAGATGACAGGCAATCCCACATGAAATGGTCTTCAACAGCAAACGTCCCATTACTTATAAAGGAAATCCAATCTTCTTGGCTTCTGTACAAACTTCTTAATGATAAGTTCATGTTACACGCTTTTTTCTTCAAGCTCTTTTATATATCTTTGTGTATACTTATTATGCACAAAGAACCAAGGTGATCATGCCACATTGTATTCCCGAGGTAAGTTTTGACCCTTTTCAGAGCGTTCAACTTAGGCACTGGAACAGAAATTGATGCATTTAATTCAAATAATTTGACCACTTTTGAAACACTTGATTGAAGTTATATATGTACTTCAACAGTTCTACAGGACATTCCTTGCAGAAGTCCTTGTCTCTATAGATAAAAAGCAATTGATTCTCAAGATCAGAAAGATCAAATAGAGGACCATATCTTGATCGTAGCATTTCCAACTTGTCCACAGGTACTTTTTTCCCACTGACAATATAATGGGGATTAACAAGATCAAGGAATCCAAAGCGCTTAAAATCAGCAAAATGGTCAGTTAGCATTGTGATGACTGTATCAAGTACTTCAAAATAGAGCTGCTGATAATTGTGTTCCCTTTCAGATCTTGAGGATGGCTCACCAACTTTTTCTAACCACTGGGTCGTAGAAGTCATAGAAGGTGTCCTCATTACGCATACCAACAAGCTATGTGCAAAATCACCTATCTTTGCAGCCCCATAGCTGAAATCTGTTGTGATGTTTTTAAGAATGGAATAAAAGATTGATGTTTGCTCCAAAATCATGTTAAACAGGAAAGTGAAGAAAAAGAAAATGAAGCTGTTCAAATATTGCAAAAGTACACAAGCTTGGGTGAGAGAAACATCATTCCAGATCTTTAGATTATCAGTTATCTCCTCTAACGCATTCAAAAGGATATTGTACTTTTCGAAGATTACTTTTGCAGTGTGGGAACAGTAATACCATCTTGTTTCACGAGAGTGTGGGATTTCAATACCATGTGATCTTAAGTGATCTTTTCTTTTAGAACCGAGGCTTGTAAAATTACTGAAAGCACTTACATTTGCAAAGAACACTTTCACTAGAGGCATGGATGCTGGAGACATAAAACAAGACTCAATCTGTGGACAGCACAGTGAAAGAAATAAGCAAATGGGAAATCATAAACAAGGGTTGAAAAACTGAAATAAAGGCAGCCATCACCGATACTCCATCATACGTCTGTATCATTAACTTTTTCTTTAATGAATCACCACATCTTTGCAAAATTCATTTAACATTAACACCAACTGAAGATCCAGATCTGTTGGAACTTACATCAAAGAATTCGTCCATGAAGATGATGCTCAAAAACATAATCAAACTTTGCAAAGCATTCCAGAAGTTCTCTGTAATTACCTCTATTCAAAATACTATAAGACTCATCATGGCCTCTAAAAGGTAGCTCCTTCCTAGCCAGATAAAGGACTATTTCCACGATAGTTCTCACAATTTCCCTGCTTTCTGACTTGCCTGTTACGGTGTTCGATCTCTCCCTGTCTTGCTCTTGGAAATACAACATCAATGCCGTCAGATAAGTCAAATGTTTTCCTTGTTTTGTAGGCTTCCATGTGGCCTTTAGCTTTGATATGTTTATTTGCGGTCTGAGAGAAAACTTTGCATGTTTGAGTAACCAGTTTCAGTCCAGGTCTGAGAACTACCAGGTCTGAGACCTACCAGTCCTGAATAACAAACATGGCCAGCAGAAAAGTACTGCCTATTTTTACTCCTAAAGAGCCCGTCTTTTCTCTTGAAAACTCTGTCCTTCATCTTGATATTGAGTTTGGGAACAGGTCGTGGTTGCTGGATGATGAGCTTTTGCTCACCAACATTTCTTGCTAATCAACTCAAAAACAAGATCCCGCTCAGCAATATTTGGTTATCAAATTAATGAACTTGTATCTTTTTTCTAAAACTGCTCTAAAATAAACGAAGGAGAGCCCAAACTAAGTAGCTTTAATAAAGAGCTCTCTGTTTAACTCCTCCTCTCAAGACTTGAATATCATGTCCACCACAAGTGACAAAATGATTCAAATGAAATACATGTTACTTTAAAAGGCTAGAGTAAAGACAAGCCTTACCTAGGAGTTCGCCTTATTCCCTCTAATGGTGTCCCCGTGCAATTATTTGTTATCACAACAAACTCAGTATGCTAGCTTAATGTTGGTTTTCTCCTCTTCATAGAATTACAATCTTAATTTTTCTTGTTTACATATACTCCAATAACTTAATAGGTTTTGCAGTTTGCAACTAATCAGATCAAGATACTTCCTTTCATAACTTGACAGAAAACCAATCCTTCTCAGTGTACCCGATGGATCTACTAAAGTTGATTTATGACATGAAGCAGAGAACTTCTTGCAGCAATCAAATATTCCACAGCTGTTAATTGCGAGCCTATTCGCACTGACTTAACTGATTCACAGAATAACTTCGATACAAATGTGCAAACAGGCATCCAAAACTGTGTATCAATGTTGTTAACACTACCAGAAGGGAAAAGCCTTTTCCACGAAGGCCAAAACTTGCTTGGTAACTACCAAAAAACAACAAATATTGCTTAACTAGTTTCCACGACAACCTTAAAACAATAATGTTACCAGAGAGTTATTACCTTGCTGTAATTTCCCTTAGACGCTCAAGTGACAACTACAAACTTCACAAAGCATACAGGCAATGAAAATGAGATACTCTTCTCTGCCTTGCACAGTTCACTGATGAAATTTTCCAACTGATTTTACCATGGCTAGAATATATTAAAGTTAATTTGAGACCCAAACGCAAGTGTGATTATTTCGTTGGATCTTTGAAACCAACAGGGTGAACACAAAGATATTGCAACCTTCAAAGTTTGAAATAAATGATGCATGGAGTAATTAACTGCTAAATTATTCACAAAATCATAGTGTCAAGGGGGTAGTATACAACTGTAATTACTCTATAGTAATTATATGTGATATGACCTGCATCCTCACTTGAGATTACATCCCAACTTACAAATCTGATTAATCCAAGTGATCATGATATTGATGAACAAATGCATCAAGCAATTGATTCTCATTATGTTACTCTATCTGAACTTTCCTCACTACAATGTTCTTCAAACTTTCTTAGTATTCATAGTAATATAAAAAGTCTTTCCCTGCACTTAGATAAATTAATTACATTGTCTATCCAATTCTCTTTAGACCCGGATATCATTTGAGTCTCTGAAATATGGCACTCTGACATTAAAATCATATGCACTAACTAATATACCAGGTTACACACTTTATGTGTTGGTCTATATGCTAAATCACCATTTAATTCCCTTTTTAACATGGTCATACATAGTGGGAGCAGGGGGCAGTTGCTTCCATATAAGCTTTTTAACAAATGCTTTTCGATGGAGACTTCCGATGTCACAGAGATATTCAAACTTTCCAACAAGGTGAAAACTGCTATTTACAAACTGTAAGATGTCACCTATTTAGATAAAGTACACACATATGTTGAATGTTTCTACCTTTGTCAACTGCGTATTCCTTTACTATTGTATTCCACAATATTATGCTGTTTTAGAAACTAGATAATAGTGCTAACTTATACAACGAAAACATAACATACACCATATCACTCTCATCCTTAATTCATTCCATGAATTTCAAACATTATTACACTTCTTGACAAATCATACAAAATTATTTTCACTCAAAGTTAAGAAACAGAATTGTAGATTGTGATGGAATCAAATCCAAAAAACATTCTGGCATGCTTAGATGGGATCATCTGCACATGGAAAAAGAGCCAGCAAAGGCAAATTCAATTCAAAGTTGCAGCAATGGAAGCAACAATTTTCTGCAAAACGTGTAGGATAGGAGTGGCCAAAAACTGCAAACCATGCCTTTGCTTAATGCTCGACATGATTCTACCCAGCAATCAACAAAATCCTCACTATATTTCTGATTGCACCCATTAGCAGTCTTGCTTGTGAGAGAGTACTTTCAGGACTTCGGCAACATTAGCTTTGGACTCAAGCATCAATGGCTCAGCCACGCTCATGATTCACAGGGAGTGAGTTCATTACTTCTTCTAATGTTTATAAAGGAAACCTAACTGGAGAGCAATGAATGAATGACTCATTATGTATATATACGTTTTGGATTGGACTTGAAGGTCACATAAAATTTACTGGGAAGCCTTCTGGTTGCGTGTAGCATTCAGTTAACTTTGGAAATCTTGAATTTAGATTGATAAATGATGTGTATCAAAGTTAAGTTATATTGATATGTAGTTTGCACTAGTCAAATTTGAAAAGGGATTATTCTTTAAAACACAGAATGGATGAAATGAAATAATCACCCTTTCTTCTCCTTTGCATCTATATAAATGAACTACCAAAGGCTTAAAAAAGTTACAATTTAACCTTCTTGCTGATGACACAAATATATACCATAAGCATGATAACCTTCCAAACTTAAAACTGTGAACATAGAACTCAAATCAGTAAAGAAATCATCAAAAAGGGAAACATTTTGGGACTTTTGCTAGATAACCATCACAAATGTTATTATCACTTGGATGAACTGTCCAAAAAAACTAGCTAGATGGAAATCTACCAAGTTGATTTCAGAATTTCTTCTTGCTTAGTTCTTCTGTTCATCAATATTCTACAAGGCAGGCAAGCAAAGCTGATTCGTATATAATTAACTGAAACAGCCTTTAGTATGGGGTGAAATACCTGTCCTGTCTTTGCGCTAAATTATGGAATAATACTTCCCTGAAATAAGGAACATATGCTTAAAGAATGCATGGCTCAATTTGGGTGGGCTTCATTCCAATTGTAACAGGATGATTGTAGAGTTTCTGATACTAACAGAGTGCAGATTGTTTCAAACCATACAATGACTTGCTTAAAAGCTAATGTATTCATCTTTATTCTCTTCAATACCTTCCAGCTGTTTAGTGAAGATGGCTTCCTTCAAGTCACCATGAAGAAATGCTGTTTCAATACAGATTTCATGGAAAACCATGTGGAGTAAAACTCCAACAGCTATCAAAAGTTGTATGATAGCAAATGGTGCAACCGGGGTAAACACTTCTTCAAAATCCAATCCAGGAGTTGTTTGAAGCTTTGGACTACCCACGAAGTTTTCCATTTCAATATGTGGCCAGTTTCGTCATGCTTGAAAACAAACACCTATTTACCCGTGATTGGTTTCCACTCTTGTGGTACTGAGTCCCAATTAACCAAAACAAATGTTCTCATGTCCTTTACCAAGGTAAACTCTTTCTATCCAGCCTCCATCCATTTCTGATAGTAAGGGGATTTCACTGCTTCTTTCCAGTTCTGAGGAATGGGAATTTCAGATTCTGATGTTGAGTCATCTAATGATGCCAACCTCAGGAGACAGTAGTCTCCGCTTTTTTGAAGCCAGTAATAGAAATGACATTGATGGTCAATTAACTGTGTGATGACTGTGAACTGATTCAACCAGAGTGGCCCATTCTCCAATCCCCATTTGGGGGCTTTTTAAGATGGGTAGATGGATGGGCAGGAATCATATGAATTGTATTGATAGCTTGGTCGGTGAATGGGCTATTCTTCAGCACTGAGGAACGTACAGGGTCCTCTTGTGCCTGCGGTGGTTCATCCTCAGATTCACTTTCCTCTAGAAAAGTTAGCATATTGTCATCATTCAATTTCAATTCTTCAAATGATTTCATCAAAAGTAATGTCATGCCAAATCACAACAGCATTATGTTCAGTCGACCAGAGACAATAGGCCTTTGATTCTGTACTATAGTTCAACATCAGACAGAAGTGATGATTCTGTACTATAGTTCAACCTTCTTGTGGGTTCTTGTGGCCTGTCTTCTTCGAAATGTGGGCATATGTGTGACAGCTGAATAGTCGACACTTGATGAGACACTTTTTAACTACCATAAAGAGCTTCAGATAGGGTCTGTCTCTCTTAAGTCCTTGTTGGGAAGTGATTGTGAACAAACACAGAATGTGCCATGGCTTCAGCCAAAAACTTTGTTGGCAACTTTGACTGTCATAATGAGCAGGTGCTTTCAACCATTCTGCGGTTCATACACTGAGCTACTCCACTCTGGTAATGGCAGAATGCTGATGACAACTGGTGTTTCACCCCCTTTCCATCAAGGAATTTACTAAACTCCTTGTATAGAAATTCTCTACCTCCATCACTTTGGATCATTGTCAAGGTGTGTATAGTTTCAGTTTCCAACTATTTAATTCATGATTAATAAGTTATTCAGTAGTTCATCTTTATGTGTCAGGAAAGCAATCCACACAAATCTTGTGGCATAATCAGTGAATATCACAATAGTACCATTTGCCTTTCAAATTGGAAACATGGAAAGGACCACCAACATCCATATCGAGAAGCTCGAGGGTTTTCCGTTGCACAATAAATCACTTCCAGCAATCTCCCACTTGATTTGTTAAGTTTTTCGAATAAACTATGAATCTCATCTCATTATGAAAATTGACAAATTTATTCTTAGAGACTGACTTTGTACCTAAATCTGCTGTCATGTTCTCTGTCATACAATACTCGAGTTCAATGTCACCATGCTTAACTGTATTACATAAAAATTAAAAACAAATGTCACTATGCTTTGCTCAAGTATGCCTAACTAGGTCTTTAGTCATTGCAATTGCACCTTGATTGCCTTCATTGATGATAACTGGCTTATCAACCAAAATACCAAAGCTGGTCAATAATAGCTTTAACCATATGGCTTCTTGCCCTGCACAACAAAGCAATATACTAAGCTTCTGAGGTCCACAAAGCAACAACAGGTTGCTTTTTGCTGAGCCAGCTAATAGCCCCACCAACTTAAAGAAATAGATTTCCACTCATTGATTTACGATCATCAATGTTTCCTGCCTAATCAGAATCAGAGAATCTAATGAGAGCATTATCTTGATTCTCATATGATAAGGCATAACCTGCAGTTCCTTTGAGATAACGTAAGATGATTTTTATTGCAGTAAGATGACTTTGATTTGGACTGCTACAATAGTGTGCAACTACTCCCACTGAATAAGAAATATCTAGTCTTGTAGCAATCACAGTGTATAAAAGACTACCACCAAATGACTGATGGAGTATTTTATCCACAGGTTGACTGAATCCATCATTCTTGCATGATTTAACATTAAAATCAGTGCGTGTAGACACAATTTTTGAAACATTACACTTCTTTAACAGGTTCTTGATGTATTAATTTTGATGAAGACAAAGGGTAGTATTCTCGTTATCTGGTACAATTGAAATCCCAAGGCAGTATCTTAACTGCCCCATATCTTTCATTTTCAACCTATCACTGAGAACCGCTTTGATTCTATCATGTCATGCTGACCTAGAAGATCATCAACATAAACTGCTATAACAACGAAAGGATCATATGTGACGTAAATACATGGACCTGCCTCTGCTTGAGAAAAGCCGATAGATAATAAAGATGTATTCAATACTTGATTCCAACATCGCCGGGATTGTTTCAGAACATACAGTGGACGATTTAATATAGAGTTTTGACTCTTGACCCTATAGTGTCAAATTTTACTACAGGAGCAAAAGTTTCATTGTAATCCAATCTATGTACTTGCTCAAAACCTCTTGCTAATCATCTTCCCTTAAATCAATCAATCAATCCATCACTTCAATATTTGATGCAAAGTACCCATCTAATTGAAAGAACCTTTCCATCTTTTGGTCGTTCATCTTAAAACTTAATCTCACTTGCTTTATGAGTTGCCATTCCATGCCCAAATTTTTCATCAAAGGTTCATCCCCTTTGTCACCCTACTTGAAGGCTCCCTTCTCTGCAGCCACTCACCTTTCACCTTTACCATGTCAAGCTTCTGCATCCCTGGTCATTGCATTTGTGTCTGGATTTGATACACTCCCACTGACTTCCTTATCACTGCTTTTATTTTATCTGGAGTGCACTGTGCTTCAGTATCTCCTCTCCAGATCTGTTCTCTTTGCTCACCACTTTCATCAAAGATTACATCTCTTCTGACAACAACTTCTCTCTTTTCTTCATTGTACAGCCTAAAACCTGAATGAAAAGAGTAAACCACTAGGTTGTACTTTTTAGTCTTTGATTCTAGCATATGCATTGCAGCCAAATATCCTCATATAACTGAAATCAGGTGTTCTACTATATTATCTCTGATATGGACTCTCTTCACTGTCAGCTCCTCTGGTAGGATTCTACTCTTTATACAGACTCCCATCTTTTATGCTTTTCTCCATAATGATCTTGGAAGATGTGCAAGCACTGCCCTTGCCACTTCAACTATAGTTCTATTAAGGTGCTCTTACACGCCATTTTGCTGGGGTGAATATGGGGCTGTCCTCTGGTACTTTATACCTTTCTTCTTGACATAGTCTTCGATTCCTCACCTTACATACTCTCCACCACTGTCAGTTCTGAGTACTTTTATTCTCTTTCCTTTTTCATTTGTAACTTCTGCCTCAAACTCTTTAAATTTCCTAATAACGTCACTTATCTCTCTCATAAAATACACCAAGTCTAGTACATCCTAGGCTTTACTCTCAACAGCTTTTGAAAATGGCTACTTGACATCTTCCCATCAACACATGTTTCACAACAAGGCTCTGTCCTTTGCATGTTCCCTGTTTTCAAGTGGATTCCTCTCACTATATTATTGGTCACTGTATCACAACTTCTCTCGTGACTTGCATGACTGAGCCTTTGATGTCATAATTCAAGTCCTTCCACTTGGGTACCTTCTTTCACAGTGCCACAACTATCTTCCATATCACACTTAACACTGTCTTCTTCACATTTAAGTTTATATAGTTTTCCATGACCACTTCCAGTTGCCTGCAAACTTCCTGATGGTGAGAAAATCTTGGCCTTCCCATTTTCAAAGTATATCTGATTGCCCTTTGAGTTTGCTGCATGCAGAAAATAAATCGACACCCGACTTTGGCAAAAATAACATGTCACCCAAAGAACAGTTATGTACCTTGGTTGCCAAGATTAATTCATCCTGTGCCAATCCAATATACCTTTAAAATATGTGAATCGCCTAGCCTAACATTTTCTGATGAACTGAATGCTCTATAATTCTCAAGTAACTTTTTCAATCCCCTGAATTTTGAATCAATTATCCAAACCCCTACTACTTGCATTCATCAGGGTTGAAAACACCCCACCTAACTTATCCTTTGCTCATCACCTTCTACTATTTTAGCATTATGCTGTAGGATGCCTCTATTTCTCTCTGCTCTGCAATCTCGCTTAAAGTGCTCCTTCTTTCCCCAATTGCAGCACTTAATCTTTTTCCTTTGTGTTTGGACTCCATGACCTTGAGTTGGCCACTTCCCTTTCATGCCAAACAAAGCAGAGTCACTTCCTGCTGTGAAGAATTTCTCACAATGGTGTTTTCTCTCAAAATCTTCAAGCATGGAGATGACAAAATCAAGCCTTGGTATTTCATCTTGTGCCTCTAGAGCTGTAGCCAATGACATAAAACAGTCAGTCAGAGATCTCTGATTGTTGTTTCTCCTTCCATTCTGAAGCTAAAGCACGAGAGATAATTTTCTATTTATGGTTTTACTTTCAAAATGTTCCCTAAGAGTACTCCATATTCCTTGTCGTGAGTCCTGACAAGAAGTAACCAGTTAGATCTTTGAATCACTGATGTTGGTTGTTATCATTGCAATGGCTCTGTTAGAATTCAATTTGTATCTATGCTTGACTTCTTCACTGGCATCATTTCCAGGCGATAAATCTGACCCGTCGATTAACCTCCACAAATCCTTTGCACGTAGAATGTTCTTTAGCTTAATGACCAATTACTCCAGTTTGAGACTCCTAGAGGCTCCAAGGTCCACTTGTCTTCTGACATTTTGAATTCCTATCACAAGCTCACTTGTCTCCAGATTTCCTGGCTCAAAAACTGGCCAGTGAGACTCAATGTCCTTTCCTAATATTATGCCTTTATCTACGAGGGACTAGGCCAATAACCTTTGTTGATAGATACCAAAACTTAATAGATTGTAACTAGCCAGTTATAAACAAGGAATTAAGCTAAAGTCTACATCACCAATAGGCAGAGTAAAATCATGCTACAGCAATACAACAAGGGGAATTTCCTAAAGAAGAACAACAGAAAGGCTAGTTCATTTGCAAAACAATACTCTCTAACAAATCACTTCCAACAGATCACTGGTTTATTGCTGGACTTCACAAGTTAAACTGGTCCAAGTGACACTCAAGTAAAGTCAGTAGAACTATTATCAGAAGAAAATGGGAACTGGACCTGTTAAGGTGCCTCAACTGACAGTGGCACCGAGATGTTCTGTTTCCCATTAGGCATGTTAACATCTGCATGAAAGGCTGAACCTCCTCTAGAGGGGCCAGATGTGTAAGAACATGAACACATCCCAAACTCACCATGTGAACAGTAACATTGGTTATTGATAAAATTGAACCTATAGCAACAAGATCCAAACCAGAGAGCTTCTCCTTGACTAACAAATTCAATACAAAGTCTTCCTGCTGCCGATTTCTAAACAGAAAATGATGTGGTGTGCGAATTTGGTTCCAACAATACATCTTTCAAGTTTGAAATAACCTTTGCACCATGAATATCCAATGCAATGGGAAGCACACAATAGCCTGGTGATTGGATTAGTATGCCATCAGCAATATGCACATAATGGCAGGAATTAAACGCAATAAACGACATCAACAATTCTGCTTTTGGGGTCATATGACGTGTACAACCATTGTCAACAACAATCAAACTGTCCAAAGTAGCAAAATTGCAGTATGAATAACCTTGCTCAATAATATCCATGATTGAAGGAGAGGGAGTCAACAGTTCAGAAACACTTACAGCTATAAAACCTTTATACAATATTGGGGATTTTGATATAACTTGTTTCGCACTAGATAACTTCAGGGTTGAACAGTACTTAGCAATGTGGTCCCAACATTTACAGTTATGACATTGCTTCTAGGAGCTTCGTGCAGATCATGGTTTTGAACTTGATGTGGTTGATGCACCCCCTTGATTTTTATTTCCTTTTCCACAAAAACTTTCACCCCAGAAATTTTACGGCCTTTACCTAATTTTGCACCCCCTCATTGACTTGAATCAGGAATATGATAACCTAAACCAGAATCAGAGGAACCTTGTGGATATAATGCAATATATGTATCTTGCAACAATGTGTCCAACTGTTGGGCAGATAATGTATGAGCTGCCAACATATCCATCCATAATGAAAATGCAGATATGTACTGAGGACCTCTGATCAAATGAACATGTCTTTGCAGAACAACTATGTTGGTTAGTTGCTTACCAACTAATTTCTGGTGCTCAATCAGAGAATTTCATGCTTTCAACCAGACTCAGGTTTCCATATCATTGTACATGTTAGCCACTTTTCCATCTCATTCCATTATCAAATAATCTTGGTTCTGTTAAAAAAGATAACACTAGCACTGCTACATTTGACCAGGATCCCATTGTCAAAATCACTCATTTCTGATGAGGAAATATTGGCTGCTATGAAAGCTGAGGCTTTTTCCCTTCTGTAATGATAGTCCAATGGGGTTGCATGCATAGCAGCTTTGGAGCTTCTTGGAACCAGTGATGATAGTCCAACTATTATGGCCAACAATAATACTCCAAGCTTGTATCTTCCAAGAGGGCAAGTTCTTAGACCTGAGCAGGAAGGGGTGGAATATAAGACACGGTGCAGTTCTCACCATCAGAACAATAGATTAAGTCCCAATCTGACCACAGTTTAGCAGAAATCAACAAAATAACAGAAGTATACAAAACAAGAATTTCAATTCCTATTTGCACAATATTGTGGAGGAAATGAGATTTGTACAAGTCCCAATAATGTCAATTTTTGAACACTCTATATCACAAATTAGTATTGGGAATATGTAGCAATATCTTCAGACAAAGCATATTTTCAAATAAAACCTATTATCCAATACAACTGAATTCAGCAAAAACAACTCAGTACACATGCACACTACAAGAGATACGACTGCCTCTTCAAACACTTCAATAAAGAAAAACATCTTTTAGAACAAGAAGCTCCACCAACACTAAATTAAGCATTTATGTGCATGCTCAAAATAGTTCTTTGACCTGGTAATGCAATGGCATAAAATTCGATCCTTGGAATGTCTGAAACAACAGAAATAAGTTACACAAATATTCTTAAGTTAAGTTTAAGACTACAACTTGACATAGAGAGAACACTGACCAGTCAAAGTATATTATATTGTGTAACTGCTGTGTACTGTCAAAATGAGGTGGGCTCTCCCCTCAATTAGCTTAATGACTGAAACAATTCCTCAAGAAATTCAACCAACCATAAAATTTTCTACAAAATTTCTATTTATTGTGTATTTGTTCTATATATTCATATTTTGACTGTAGTAAGTAGTTGAATCAATTTTACTAGTGGCTTTGCAAATTGTATGTTTCATTAGAATTAGAAAAGTAGAATTGAACTGACCTGAGCCCACCACTTTGGCTCCTCCATATAGGAAGACCTCATTATCTGGATACCACATTATAGTGCAGTATCTTGATCTGAATATTTTACAACACACATATGCTATCTGAATACATGGTACCATGCTGCAGACTTGGTAGCACAAAAACAACATAGGCTTATGGCTTAAAACAGTGGAGGTTATTTGGATATTGTATGTTTTAATAAATCTTGGAATAGCTTTAAATAAACTGATTATATTTAATACATAAAATCAAAATCCAGTAATAACATGGAAGATTTTGCAACTCAAAATGTACCAAACTCTTTCAGCAGTCTAAGACTGCATCATATCACTGCATGGGCTAAGTAGGGAATAGGTATGTTTTAGTCTCTGAAGCAATCACATCTTTCTGACAGTTGTCATGCACGTCTTCACAACCGGGACTCCAGAGTACGGCAAGTGCACACCAGCGATATTTTTTCCAAAATGGCCCAACAACACGAAAAGGGCATGGCAGGGGGACCGGGGGTCATATTGTTTGAAGCAAATTATGAGTTATTAAGTGTACACATGCCAATGTCCACACTTGCAGACATGAAATTTTGCTCTTGCACACCCGAGATCATCATCTCGTTGTATACTGCAATACTCCGCACTACGGCTCACAGCCATCTTAAATTACAATTGCCACAATGCGGTGCAATTTGGTAATCTCTTTTCATTTTTCCAAATTTGTCAAACTGAAATGACAGCCTTTTGCTTAAATATGCATAAATGTTAAGTTCCTGACTTGCAATGTTTGTACAAAGAATCTGTTTAATGTCTATGTACATCTTGTGTAATCTTGAACGTTCCGTTCCTACGTGCAGTCAGTTGACATGTTGATGGTTAGGCATTTCCTGTGGGTTTGAAAATTGGGAAAAACCTAACTTCACAAGGGTTGCCTGAACAAATAATTATCCAGTTGAGGCCAGAGTGGGAGCAAAGCCTGCTACGACAGAGTCAAGATCCTTTCCGGCCAGGCAAAGTGCCGCGATATTCAGAAAATTTTGAACCACTTCAGTGACACATAGAAGTTTGACCTAAGCATGAAACATATTATTATACATTGTGTCCTTACAACATTACATGACGATACTACAACAACAAACTCGTGACATTCGGGAAGAATACTAAAACTTTATATAACTTAGCAGATCTTTGATGTACACATTAGATGGCTTCCATCCTGGATATCTTGAATCTTATGAATCTTAAAGAAGGAGTCGATTGCTTACCTTGTTTGCTGAAACCTTGCGAAACCAAATATCAGGCCCTTGGGTGCAATAGTCCGAATGAAGTGGAAAGTCATCCTATGTATTATGTGGACACCAAGGCACGTGAGACCATGGGTGGGAGTATACTGGGAAGGGGGCGGGGGAAAAGTTGGTGTTTGATTAAAACATAGTCATTGGAGAAACGAGAAGCAAACAATACCCTATTGTTTTTGGTGATAGCATGTAATTTATATTGATAAACTTAACAGACTTGACCATAGATATACAAGAGGCCTGTCTTCTATATCTATCGACTTGACAGAACTAGACTGAGGGATGCGGGAAACAGCTATTGTCCAAAGTATAACAATACAGGAGTTTCAAAATGACAGGTTATAAGGCGCGGGAAATTCAAACCACGTACAGCGTCTGGAAATTAGTCGTCACCAAGTCTCTGTTTATATCATAGAGTTAGGAATAGTGTTTACTATTCCTAACTCTATGGTTTATATTGGATGTACAACAGCAACAACCCGAACGTGCACTTCTTGATTTTGAAATGGCCTATTGTACATGCGTCATTTCTATTAGCTATGATCAGTGGCAAAGCTCGCCCAGAAAAGTTGGTCCAGCTCTCGAGGTTCAAAAATGCTTCAGAAACCACACCCTCAATTAAGCCTACTTTCTAGAAAACAATTTACCACTAAGTTTTCATTTTGTTAACGTTTAACACCACAATTGAATATAAAAACAGTGACAGTCCTGCCTTCCACAATAGCAGGACTAGATGCTGACATAACAATAACGAAGGGCCTGCGTAGGTTACCTCTGAACCAATTAAATTAGTCCAACCTTGACATGTGGCCATGATCACCTGCTCTCCAGATTGAGGAGGAGCCCTTTTAGTTTTAGGCTATTGTGAAGCAGGACCGAATACAGGATGCCATGAAAAAAGCAAAGACAATCCCAGTTTGGTTCAACTGTAGCCATAGAACGATGGGTCTACCAACAAGGTGAAACTGCAGTGCTAAGAAATTTTATTTTGTAATCTTAGAAATGGTCTCTCTTGAGCAGGACTTTTGGCTTTCCCACTGGCTATAATTGTATAAAGGTTGTATCAAGACATCTTTCTTCCTATTGTTGAGGAAAGTTAAGGATACTTTGCAGCTGCTTGAGGAAAGTTTTATGGACAAAGACCATAAATTGAGTAGTCAGATCAAACATATTGCAATGGAGGTTGCCTGAGGTGGAGAGGTGATCTTTCTTAAATGAAATTTCAAATGCGATGCAGAAATGTTTTACTCTAGTTCCAACTCACTTCCGGTCGATTTCTATATTGCATGGTTTTAAAAGGTTTGGAGTAAGTTAAGAGTGAGTAACCATGTCAGTTGCCTTTTGACTGACAAAATTCATGACAAATAATCTAGTCTGTACAGTGGAAATTTGGGAGACGGTAGGGCCCACGGCCGCCAAAAATCTCTGGGGCTCAGTCACTGCAGTATTTTCCCATGTCTGCTTCCAATTGTTTTGGAGTAAAGTGTTAATGCCCTAAAATTGTTCCCATAAAATCTTGCAATTTAAAACACATTGGTAACTACCAGTTTGTATTTGTCCAATTATGAACAAGTCTACATAAAATCGGTGCTTGAAAGTAGAGTGCTATTTACAAAAAGTTTTCCTTCGCGTTAACTTTCGACACCTTTGAATGTCTAGGCAGATTTAGAAATTTCCAAAAAGGCAACTGCCAGAACACTTTAAAAGCTTTTCTGGTCAGACACTCGTCAGGGTATGAATTGTCAGAAATCAGAGAAGTCTGAATTAGCTAATTAACGAAATGCACTAATTACTTGCTGCCGTATTTTGTAAGACTTTAACAATGTCATCCTTTGCTTCACTACTAAGACGTTTCCTTAGACACGACTCTTGATAATTTGATATTAGCAGTATGTGTTGAATGTTGAAAATATATTGCTGGATCTGTGATGGTTCCTTTTCCAGGTCTCAAAGCTTTTTTCTCTATGGCTACGTGCTAAGTGAAAGAAACATTTACGATATTCTGGTTAAGGTTAAAGTCTCGTCTGAGCGGGGACGACAAAATCAAAATCGAATTAAATATTGGTGGGTTCCATTTGACAGCTATACAAGCTCCCCCGCTATTATGCAAAACTACTGTAGCCTTTATTTGTACTTCGTGGCGCCGCGAATGTGTACTCTCAACTAGACATGGTCTAATGCAATATTATGGCCCACCCTTTGCAATAGCTATAGCTATAGCTGAAAGCGATGTTTTACAACTTGCACGGCGACGCAAATTCTCACTTTCATGACCGGCAACTTCAAAGCTTCTGAGTCGTCAGAACTTGGTGCGACGGCACAGTAGCGATAATCAATCCATAATAACAGGATTCGTAAATTCCGATGTGTTACCTCATATCCGCGTGTACCATGGCACATTACAAGGCCATAGACTCAGTCACCCGTATGGAATGAAGATATCGGTCGGTGTCAATACCGAAAAGCCCGTCGTAACCAGTCAAAAAGAAAACTTTTAAGTCTACTGCCACCGTCGAAATTCAGTAAGAGCATGACAATAAGACCCTGGCATAATAGAGAGAATAACAGCCAAGTTTAAAGCAATGAGGTGGGACATCCCCCGCCCTGAAACGCCTGGCTAAGGAATCGCGGAATCCTGTCTTGAAGGTGCTTAGCTTCTCAAAACATATTGCAGGGCAGAAGACTTGGCTCGCTGTTTCCTTGCGGATTTGACAGGAAGATTCACATTTGAAGGCAACCGTTTTGCAAATCCCTTTTCCTTTGAATCTAATACAGGCATCTGTGACAAGCATCCTTACCATGCCATCGTCAAGGCACTGTATCGGATCGATTTACCAAACATTAAACGAAAGCTGGTTGGGATTGGTTGTAATGCAAGGAAGTTGATGCATGACTGCCGCAGAAGAGCGCGAACCGAGCAAAGACACCGATGGTGAAGTGATGAAGTAGACCAAAAACAAGTACAGTTGGAATAAATACCCACATTCTTAAAAAAACACAGAATCTCGTGTAGTACAAAAGGTCAAACAGGGTCTACAAGGTCACAAAATGTACTTAGGGGTGACAAATTTTCTAAATTTACACAAAGTACATCTACAAGAAGGATATTGCTTTACAAATTACGACAGAGAAAGCCCTAAAAACAAATTTGTAGAAGAACAACATGCTTAACATCAACATCAAACAAAAGAACAACATCGAGAGCCAACCCTTATCACTAAACCATCTTTGCTAAGATTCAACTGTGGGCATCAGTAAAGAAAACATACGTCAGTCTAATTGCTGTTACACTACTATTAAAGAAGGAGCCATCGTCCCTTGCACCCCTTGGATGAATGCAGCCCCAACGTTAGAGCCCCTCCTGTCCTTTAGCTCACTAATTGTCGAGTAAAAGGCGGTTATTAATAAAACAATCACTTTACATTCCCTCTTCATTTACATACTACGAGAAACAAACAGGTCCTATTTTAACTCCGAACTCCTCGCCATTGCCACCGATGTCATACGCAGCAACATCCATCATTGGCATATACTCGAGCTTTTCGGTGTAAAGTTCGATCACTGTCTTCTTTGGCTTGCCATCTTTTACCTATTTAACGAAAGTAAATGAGGAAAATGCCGTACATCAGCCCGAATAATGCGCATACTGGGGGTGAAAATGAATAACAAGGAACGCCCATATCTACAGGCCCCCTTCCGCAAACGTGCGAGACTCAAAACGAGCAAAATGAGAATATAATAAAGAAGTGAAAAGTTAGGTGCAATGCCAAACAAACTACTCATCTGCTATCGACATAAAGCAAGTAAACTAGCTCAGCAAAATGAAACATAGCTTGAAAGAACATACCGAGCACTCATCCAGTGTCGCTCTCATGTCAACATGGCGGTTCATGCTACGTCCGTGGAACTCTTCGAAGTTATCAGCAGCAAACTTGATTGTTTTCGTGAGCATCTTGTTCTTAGCATCTTTCCAGGCGTGTGAATTCTGGCAGATGTAAGTGATATTCTGTCTTGCCCTTGTGCTAAGCAGCTTGATCATCTTCAACTGTACCATATCTGCAGCATAATCAATCTGCCGAAAGGAAGTGAAGTGCGTTAAGTATACTTAACAGCAACGACTTCATCATTACCAACTTTTTTAGAAAAATCGCTCGAGTACAAGGCTAGCAATATTAAAATTCATGAAATATAAAATCCCTAACACCTCATCAAAGATTCACCCAAATCGTTAAGCGATACGCTATATAGTAGTTACATTCCATGTTTCCTACAATGATACTTTGACGCAAACAATATCGAATTAGCATAGCAAGACCTAATCGACCAACACTTATTTGCCATCTTTATTATCCATACTACTTGCCGAGATTCCTCTCTATACTACAAAAGATCTTCCAAATAGCAAATAATTCTTAAAATGCAAACTTTACGTTGAGCGAAACTTACGCCTTCAGTTTCCTTCATGATATCTTTCATGATCCACTTGTACTGATCACGACCCCGGTGCCATTTACTCTGTTCCAACTGAAAAGGAGCAAAGAAAAACAATTCAACAAGGAAGTACTTAATGCCAACTTGAGAGTCTTGTACGACTTATACAAACACCTTATCGGCAACAAATTATATCAAACCCGACCTTTGGAAGAATAAAGTACAGATGGGATTATGTACAGGAATATACTCGAGGAACTTATTCATTCCTTCCACTTCCACTGAACGGAATTCCAGCTGGAGAGAAAAATATGTACGTCTTATATAGCAGGTCGGACAGAGCGAAGTTCCTCCCAGACAAGAATCCACCAAACCGCAAGCTAAAACGCTTAGGCCAGTACAAACAACACGGCGGTTATGAAACTGGCGAGTCGTTAGGTTACTTACCTCTGGGTTCTTGGGATAAATGCAAGTTTCGTTGGATGTTCGGTTGCAGAAAACAAGGACTGCGTCATCAGGAGATCCCTCATTTGGATCGACCCAGTAATCACCTACGGACGAAACAAACAAAACTTAAGTTTCTTTGGCCCTTGTCTAATATGCTAACGTAATCATAGTTGACGACTCATTACGAGATATTCTTTTAAGAGTTATCCTCTTTGGACACTTTAAACAAGCTTTGTGCTTTTCAGTGCTAGTCGGGTCAGAATGCTTTGCAAAGCCAAAATCTATAAAATCCAATGCGTGCCTCCTAAGAAATAGTACGATTTCCCAGCAACTTTCAGGTCAGCATGGATTATGGAGTTCAAATCCATAAAATCCAACAGATGAAATCCGTCAATTTATTACAACTCAAGGTAAATATCGCAGCAACTAAAAAATGAAGCCAGAAATCTCAGAAGTAATTGATTTGCTTACCGCTCTTCATGTCAGGGAACCACATGAAGAGATCTCTGCAGCTACGAGCGGGAGAACTGCGTTTTCCTGATCCACGAACGTGCGAGTCAAATGATTGCAAGGATTCGTAGTAGCTCTTGAAACCCTCAATATTCTGTATTACGGAACGAAAAGGATGACATTAGAGTTATTCACGTTTAACGCGGAAAAATGACAGTAAGAGAGAAAACAGTCCACGTGAAATCCCCATTTCTAAGTCATAAATCAATATCGGCTGTTCAGTTATAACTCCTGCTTCTGTTTGCAGTAGGCTTTTAATTTAATCATACATCTGTTACTTTTGCAAGGCATGAGGCTTCTGTGCAATTTATCCACATGAAAATCTACGCCACAGTTGCCACTTATAAGTAACAACGGAACTGTTAACAATACGTCCTAGGCTGTGCAAGGTTGGTAAAACTACTAATTCGACTAGATGGTAGTAACAACACAATGCAACATTAACCATCTAAAAGTATGACGCAGGATAAATATCACAGCATTCGGTGCATAAGCCAAGATAAATTTCATTGGCAACACTGTTAAGGTGATTCCAGAATAACACGATAATCTACTTACTCTGTTGATTATCTGCTCATCCTCATTTGCCTACAAGTACAAGAGAAGGTTTGTTAAGTTGTGAGTCAAGATAAAATTTAACAACGAAAGAATGTCTCGACAAAACGGCCTTGTTACAACTCAAAGTGTATACAGACCACAGTATATCCCTTAACGGTATCCAAACTTAAACTCAAGCCTACCATAATAAGAAAATGATCTTACATGGGGGGGTCCTTGGTTCAAATCACATCTACTTACCCTACTTTGAATTGTGTCCGCAAAACAACGCAACTATCAACCAACCGTTATCGTCAAAATCAAATAAAATCAACAGACGTATAACAACAACAACAAAAACAACTGTACGCCATTGCAACTACTTACACTAACTGATCGCCTTCTCCTGTAATAGTAGTTGTAGTAAACTGGTCCTTTCTCAAAGCCACCAGAGAAGAATCCTGCAAATGCTCCAGATAACTATAAAAGAAAACAGAACATGGTAACCAAATGTGGCAATGTAAACAAAAGAAGACAAATGGATGTGGAGTTGGGTATAGATAGTAAATTGGCGTTCGTCCAAGGTCGTCGTGTCCAACTAAAACATTTGAAAATACAAAAAGTTGAGAACGGTCACAGGGAGTGAAAAAAGAAAAACGGATAAAAAAATTATAAGTGTTGCTTCCTGAAGTAACAAGACTGTCCATGTCACCAAAAGTAAAAAGTCAGGGAAAATGTGCAAGAGATCAACAGAGGACCCGTCACTGCAAGCACAAAACTAGGTCTCAAAGAATTTTCAGGATGAATTCCAGGGTGCATTGTGTAAAACACACCGGAGGTACGCCAGTTGCTGCTAAGGCGTAAGCCAACGTTCATGATGGTAATTATTCACCAAGCATGACGCCAAATTTGAAAAAAGCAACAAAGAATAAGAAGGCGTTCCCCGAGATTTTTGCATTTTATTACGCCAGTATGCCAAGGAGTATAATGTAGGCTTCCCCGCTCACGCCTGCCACGCTGGAACTTGGATGGTAGAATATATTCGGCAAAGCAGAGGGTCTAATGGACTAGAGGATCCTTAGTTCATGTCAATCTACAGGTCGAACCAAGTCGAACCTCCCCGTATGTCCCTGGAATTACTTCCTCTAAATTATCCTTGTTCAAGTGGCGTAGGTATGTTTCAGATCGTGTTGAAAGAAAAAGTTGGTGTGGTGAGGGGTTAATATGATCAATGAAAAAAAGTAACTTGAAGCGTAAAAGTGGCATCGGCAACAAGCGAGTTAAAAGACGAGACACTTCCTTATAGTAACAGGATACTAGGCAATGCTGAGGCTAAAACCTTGCATTGTGTAACAAGGTGCAAGGTGCAGCTTATAAACTTGTTTTCAACCTAAACCGATGCCATTTTAACCTGGTTCTTTTTCAAGCCAAGACAGATCAGAAAAATTCACATTAGCCATAAACAGCACTTTACATTACCGTCACCATCTGAACTGAGCGAAGGTTACAACAAAATGGATTAAGTTACTTACACCTCCAGAAATCTCTCCGGGTGGTCCCTAGGAGAAAGAGGGAAAAATAGAAAGTTAAAATTGACTGCAATCACAACAAAAGAAAACAGGAAAACGACTCGACAAACAGCCGCTAACACCCAAATACAATCTGCAAAATTTAGTAAAGTTACGTGACAATTCATACATATCTCAAATGAACCCATAAGGCCTTCTCTCACTTCAAAGAATGCTGTACGGAATCGCCATTCTCGGTCAGAAAGCAAGCCTACAAGAATTCGAACCATTTGAAATTCTCAACTTCGTCCCTTCCTTCCGAAAACGGGAGGTAACGGTTAAAGCTTAACAAGTTATGGACATCTACCTACCGGTGGTCCTGGGGGTCCAGGTGGTCCAGCCTCTCCCTGTAAAACGAATAAAACAATTACCATATATAATTTGGGTCGACAAGGTAGCATACATCAATATAAACTGACTAATTACCGATGTAGTATGCAAACAATCAGTGTAAAGGCATAAGTAGAAAGAGAGAGATCTAAGACTAAAAACTCTTGATGAACAGGAAAAAACTCGGGTATTTTAAATTTACTTTCAGAAAGCATGACCTTGAGATAATGAACAGAGTTAAAATTATGGCTCTGTTCTCCAACATAAAACAGAATTATCGACCTTATTTCATACATGCCATTTAGTATCAGGTGTAATACGAAACGTAAATAAAGTAAAACCAAGAAATTAATATTGGAGCCCATTCTAGAACAGGAAACGATTTTTGAATGTGTATTTTTGTTATTTAAACAAAGTAATTAAGGCATCCTAAAACGCAGCTATGTAATTTCAATAGGAGATACAAGAATACAAGCAACAAAAAAACAGCACCCAGTCCACTATCTTATCTCCAAAGACTTTGTAATTGAAAGTAGATACTTACGGGAATTCCGGCATCTCCCTGTTGGCGAAAACATAAATAAAAAAGAATAAGAAATGTGATGCGCGTATCAGATTGCTTAAATAAACGAGCGAGGGCTTGTGATTTACAAGTTCTGACTCAAAGTGAGCTCGAGAGAATAATGTTGCGGGGTCCAACCCTTTATCAATATTGAAAAACGGGACCCTAGTCTTTACATTCAAGGGTACATTTCACGAAAGCAGCTATATTTACTGTTGCCTGGTATGCAGCATGCTATCACACCTTTACTTAAAATAGGTTCATATTTCAATCTTCTCTTTTCCGCTCCTTATTCACCCGTTCCGCTGGGACGTAAGCGATCATGGTTCATCATAGCTATCTGTTTTTCCAGCAATTCTTGCTCCAACCATTACATGACGAATAAATTCAATTTTCGGAACACCGTCTGGCTCAGCTCCGATAATAAGGCCACTCGAAAGTAAATATTGTTACAAATCTGTACAAATTAAACCGAATCAATCACGTTCGTGGAAGGTGATTGACAATTAAACAAAACCATACATACCGCAAGTCCTCTTGATCCCTAAATTAAGCAAGAAGAAAACAAAATCATGGTAACCTGATGCCATGAAAGTCTAATTTCAACAAAAGTATAGTTTTCTACATTTCAACTTAGAAATGCGACGAAATAAATTCACTGATGTCTAAATGGAGTTGGTTATCTTATAAATTTAAGAATCTGCTCGTAATGCTGGCAATATTGTGGGAAAAGTTATTCCTAAATTAAGCAAGAAGAAACAAAATTATCATAAGCTGATGCTTTTCATATTCATGACCTTTACACTCTTAGCTCAAAAGCTCCTACAAAAAAGACCCCAAAACAACTTGGGAGAAGCAACAGGGCATAGGTCCAGACAACAAGGGGGCTTAGACTTAGTAAAAGGATGACGTAGCCTACTGCTTATTTTCCTTGGCAATCAGCATAACTTGACTGTCTTAAACAGTTCGTTTTTATGACCAAAGGCCCTAGGACATGCGTATAAAAGACAAGATTAGAATTTAAATAGCTTACCTCGCGACCACGTGGTCCGTCGGGTCCGTCAGGTCCCTGCAAGGAACAAAAGAAACATTTATCACAACGGAAGAACTAAGAAGACCATTCTAGAAAGTGAAATAAAAATGCCGCGCTGTTGAAGCTTGGAGTGTGACTAAAGAACCAAGAACGGCTGGAGAAACTGTTTCAAGCAAAGGCTAGTATTACACTGACGTCTACAGTAACTAAAAATCCATCTGGAACTGGTACCAAATCAAGAAACTGTCGTTGTCAATTCTTTCATTCAGCTGTATGGCTAATCGTCGTATGTAAAAAAATCGCGAAGGGGTTGGTTAACTTTT
>JANTCA010016765.1:14372-25161 GCA_024741275.1 Chironex yamaguchii | reverse complement strand
GAAGGAGCACTGGATGTTGTGTTGTCTGAGGGTCCTTCTTAGCTGTTCACTTGTGTTCTTTACATAGGAAAGGCATAACCCTCAGACATGAGTTATTGATTAAGTTATTGATAATAATTAATGTATAATTGTACAAAATATAAGCAGTTCCGAACTACATCCCACAACAGCACAGAAAACAAACACAGGTGAACAAGGTACATATCTTGGATTCATACTTTCCGATTTGAGCTCAAGTTTACTGTAATATAACTTTTTCATGAAACGCATGTAGTTCAAAAACGTAAAAGAGATGGAATATCATAAATATTTACCATAAAACGTACACTATTCAGTTTAAAAGCTCTCTGAAATTTTTCCCTCCTGTGGCAACAATTTCGCGTCCCTAGTCCTCTGCTTTTCCGGCCTCTCGCTATACCTCAACCTACTTCATTTGACCGAAGAAATTTCTGGTTAGGTTTTTCAGAAAGAAACCCCCTTAAATAACCAATATTGAAATTTAGACAACTAGTTTATGCATTTCAAAATAGTTTTGTCTTCTTTCATTCTTTGTTACTCAAATCTTTAAAGTTCTTCTTTTGCTGGAATTATGTTTACAATCAGGGAAAATTTTGGAAAATTCGATGCAACCGTAAATTGCTCTTCTCACGCAAGACGGTATGCAAATAACATTTTACCTGTTATACTTATATTGACAGTGTGATGTTAATTTATTTTGCCACTGGAAACATTTACCTCAAGCAAGAATCCATGATTTTCTTCTTGAAGAGCTTCACCGGCGTATTCCATTAAAAGTTGACATTCTTCTATTCGCTCAGAGCAAAGATCAAGTTTTTCTTGCAAATTGGTTATCTTATTATTGTATTCATTTGTGATATCGTCCAAAAAGCGTTCTTTTTTTTCAAGTATAATTTCTTGCAATCTGTCACATTCTCTAATGACATGGTTCTCTGTGTCGTCACCCGCGTGCTGTTTAAATATAAACAAAAATATGGATAAATTAGAATACAAAATGTATGCTTGCAAAACATTATCCATTTTCGGAGTTTATTGGCTTCTCTTAACAAAGATTTAAGAATATAACTTAAGAATAAAATGTGTGTAAGTAAGTGGAACGCGTATGAGTAAGTGGAACTCCATTAAACAGTTGAACGTGTTCTTTTATTTTGGTATTCCCATTGATTTCTTAATCTCATCAAGCCTTTCATGGTTAGTGTCATAAGGCCTGTTGTTATATGGTTGTCCTCTATTACTAGTGAATCGTCGGCTTGAGAAGGCAAAGATGTTTAAATGCGAATTTCTTGTAAAATGATATTAGGATCATTGAAAATAGCAGATAAAATTATGAATGAAAATAGCAAATGACTACTAGTTTTGATAATGCGAGCCTTTGGCCAGATTTTCAAAAAGACAAACACAACAATGCAACTAAGTTCAAGGTGCAATTTATACATTAACCCTACATTTCAGTTACCCAATAACAATCTTCGCAAGAAAAAAACAATATATAACTATAAAACTAGCAATGTGAAAGATGAATATCAAACTGCATGGTATGACAATGCTTACACCAAGAGAGAAAAGTACGGTAAATCATAGACTTATCCGCCTTATGGCTTATTTATGTTTGATGGCTTTGGATGGGCACTTACGCGAGGGGAGGCTCATACGAGATGGTGCTTACAAAACTATCTATAACGTGCCACTTAAAAAATTCATTTTCAGATTTAATAAATGTCTTACAAATCTCATATTGCTGAGGAATTTTGGTAAGATTTTAGTCAGTAATTCCTTGATGAGTATTTATTTCATCGTTGACAATTGCATACCTTTTTGTGGTAACTCGATAAAACGCCAATGGGAACCTAAGACGGCATATATTATCAACACTTTAAGAGTAGGTTCTTATTCAAGGGTTAGCTTATTAACAATTCGTAGGTCTAAAGTGAGACTTTATTCGAGAGGAGGGAAGCAATTTGAGGATTTAGGGTAAGCAAAATAGTAGTGAGCTCCTCACCACAGAAGGGAGGCCAGCACATTAGAAAGTAAGCCAACACCTTGAAAGGCCTTACCATATGTGCAACTCATAAATGCCCATATTGCGATTAATATTTTGGATGGGACTAATAAGCAGGATAGTGTCTTTTTAACATCATTTTCGCTCAAACAAAACCTCGTGACAAAACATATCGTCTTTGTGAGCAAAGTGATATTTTATGTGAGTTATGTAAGGAAATAAGACGTTTTCATTTTAAAGTTACTTTTAATTATTATTGCGAGAGAGTCTTGTGTTTCAAAAATATTATCATCATAATCTTTCAATTTTTTCATAATTGCCTTGGCTACCTGCCACCAATGAAGCATCAATGTACACACAAAGGTAAAGTGTTGTATTCAAGCACAAATACATATTTTTACATCACCTTGATTATGTATCCAATTTTCTCATAGGTCTCTTCAGTTCTTTTGATTATATCAAACTCCTGCTGTAACTCCACTAACTTAGCATTCAGAACGGCCTTTGTTAAGAAAAGATTGCTTGTAAAAAATCAAAATTATCAGCCAAATTACAAACGGCACCTATCAAAATTATGTCTCATTTCACTAATACCTATAGCCTAAAAATAAGGGTAAGTGACCTACGAAATGTATTTTGCATATACTTTGTAAAGGTGTTTAAAAGCAGCGTTAACTTTGGCCCCCATGATAATAAGCGTATAATCGTGCAGCGTATTATCTGAAGAAATTACGACACTCTTTTTGTAGTTTCTGTGTTCCTACACTCGTGAACTATTTTAATCAAACACTGATAAAAGCTAGGTTAATAAATTGTTATTTTGCCATTCAAAAGACATGGCTAGTGGTTTCAATTTCTTTATCCTGACTTGGTTTGTACAGGAATGGAGTTCAGGAGCTCACTTCAAGCCAACCGTAGCGTGGACTAACAAATCATCCGAAGATTACCCCATTGTTATTAATATACTCTCTTCTATCCTATAACTTTACTGCTATAAAAAGCAAAAAAGTTTCTATAGCAACATGAGACATTTTTGCTGATTTTTCAGGCTCCTCATTTTTGAACGCTATTGCTATTTCGGGAATCTGTGAAATTATTTGCTGACCTTAAATTCACTACGTCATTAATCTCCGCTGTTCATGATCGGCGAGACGTGATAAATGATCTGATCACTTATCGGTTTCAGTGGAATGGGATGCGGTTTTCAAATTCCTTCATCAAGTGAGCTATAAATTGGCTATTACACTGTTAAAATGGATTTGTATTGTCACAATTGTACATACGGTGGTGATATTAAGAATAAAAGTCTTGTACGGATAAAAGTGGCAAGTGGTTTTAACCCAAATTTCCTTGATGACTAATTGAATAAAGGGAAATATGTACAGCTTATTTTCAAAAAGAGATGCAAACCATATGGTTTCTTTGAAAATGCATCCATTTTATTCAGAGAATATCATGATGAGGGAGCTACGTTCACTTCGAATTGTTTGTTTATATACCAAGTATTATGATTCTGCTCAATATACATTTACCAACCAGATAACCAAAACAGCGAATGGCAAATAAATCGAAGTCATTACGTGTTTCGTTTGATATTGATGTGCGTACTGCGTGTTTATCGGTGATGTGGATGAAAATGAGTTAATTCTATAAAATTTACAACAGTCCTTTATTGACAAAGTCCTCTCATCGACAAAGTCTTCTCATCGAATTTGGTTCAAAGCGAATAGTGCTCACATGACATGGTTATACCTACAAACTACATGAGATAAGATCAAAGACTTATCCAATTATAACTCTCTTGCCAGGAAACAAACTAAGGTGGATTATTGTCTCCTTGGGTCTGGGTAATTACAGTTCTTATCTGTAATTTGATAGTCTAGGTACAGCTTACCTTTGTTTCTTCAAAAGCAATATCTGCCAGCGAAATGTCGTGGTTTTGATGCAGCCCAAATTGTTGACAAAGATAGCAGATACTTATTTTGCAAGACTTGCAAAACAAGTTCATCTTTTCCTTGTGGAACGGACACCTTTATTTAAAATATGATAAAACTTAGACAGACGACCAATAGGTAAGATTATAAGTAAGATAATACGTAAAACAATAAGTAAGGCAGCAGGTCAGGCTATGAGCGTAGAAGCTAGGTTCAACTGTCCTACATTGAATATATTTACACTGCCGGACATGAACAGAAAGGTGACTTTGAAACAACAAGTGGTAGTGTGGAGGTAGAGATAGAGGGCTAAGAAGGGTCCAATCATAGATTTAGTCACTTCTACCTGTAAACGAAAATTAGTGTCATATGAACAGGGTAGAAAGCGTTGATTTAGTTTCATCAATATGACCAAAAGTTTCACATGTCTGTGTAATTACAGAAAGCTAGCATGCAAACCATACGAACAGTAAATCCAACTTTACTTTGTTTTTATTGTAAGAAATATATTCAGTCAACTAAACATGTGGCATGACAACATACCTGAAATCATCTTCTTTAAATCTATAAACTACTTTTGGTATAATAATTTCGTGATTAGCTAATGGTCCTCTTCTTGGATGCATTGTGTCAAAACATGGACCGCAGTAGCAAAAACCGCATTGTCTACACATTTGAGTGGCTGTCTCTCTCGCAAAATTTTCACAGAAGTCACAGAGTAGGGTCTCTTGCTGATCATCTATTTGGGTAAAAAAATGTAATCAGTATACAGTGTTCATATGAAGTAGAAGAAAAAATCAAAGTCGTGTAGTACATGCAGTGCAGAGCGAAACAAACTGTGGAAAGTTAAATACTAGTGCTCTTTGGTCTACTGCGTATTCTTAATAATAGTACGCTAAACATCAGTATTGATAATTTTAGTGTTTACGATAGTAGGGACAACACTTCATTGCAAAAAGCCCTAGCTAACAAAAGCTCAAAAGTCAAGCATATGACAATCGTAATTTAGGCCTTAGTTTTAATCTTAAGCATATCCGAGGTGACTACCAAAATGTTTGAATAATGGTCACGAAGTTCAAAAGATAAAAACTTGTAGAAAAGGAAATCTTTTCAACTCAGATAAAACCACTTAAACAGTCCAAACATGTCCTCATCTTCCTCTGGATGACTTTTCCCTCTGTACATTGCTTACGTTTACTTACGAGCAAAAGAATGTACGGGATAATAAATCATAATTCGCATGACAGATAAATGAACCGCCAAACAAACCGGAATCGTAAAGCTTCCTAACGCATCGTATGACAAATACATTTAAAGCATATTTGATCAAGATAAAGGCCATTTTCTTAAGCATACTGAGCTTGAGATAAAAGGTTCTAGTAGCTAGACTTTGTTTGCTAGAAATGTTAATACTTTAAAATGTATTCTTCTGTCTTTACCGTGTTCCTTGTTTGTAGCAAAATAGTCCACCCTAGCAGATCTTTTCAGACACATTTTATGACCTTACCTATAACCATATCAAGTGATGATCATACCTTCGCGCTTACTTTGCTCCAAAAATTTCCACATTATTCTCTCCAGAACTCGGTTTTTAGGTAAACTAATAACACCTTGCATAGGTATGATAAATTCTTCATTGCAAACTGGACAATTGGCTTTCCTTCGTCTCGATGTTTCCTGTAAGCTTGGCTCATTGGTCCATTTCTTCCATTCCTTTCCTTCCTTACCATCAGAGTCAAATTTCTCTTGAGCACAAATTAAGCATATGTTGTGTGTACAAGGCAATATGACCGGAGTAGAAAAATAATTGTTGCAAACTGGACAGATAAATTCAGCCTCCATTTGCAACCTTGTTAATAGTAACCATGAATGTCTTACGTTTCACTTTATCGTGAAACCATGGAGTCAAATCAGTTGGCTGTTTTATCAAGCAATAGATTATGAGAACTTATCGGAGTTATCAACTATACGACATTGAAGTAAAAACAAAGCTTGAAGAGACAAATATTCTCCGAATATAAATTAATCCTTAATTTTTTGTTGCTATAGCATGGTGAAACCTTTACTGCTATCTGTTATTATGCACTGCGACTAGACGCTTAAATAAAATTAGTCAATGATTCCCTTAATAATTAATATCTGTAACAACAAAGAGCTTGATAGGACCTATAAAGGAAATCGAATCAGTGTTAACCACTACGTTTTCAAAGCATGATGCTACCGAGAAGCCATGTCTAGTAGTCATAGCGACAATCGATCAGCAGCTGCCAAATTCATTCAAAAGCATCATTATCTTTATACATGAACAATAAGACGATGTTTACTGAACACCACTAATTTCACGTTATTATAAATACAACTCAAGAAAGACAGGAATGAAAAACTCAAAGTCTGTTCAAGTTAACAGCTAAAGTAACGAAAAACTCTTGTGAATTTGATTCTTCTCCTCTAAAGGCACATCCAACTGCCCCGCTCCCTATTGAAACGATCTAACAACGTCTCCAAGGTCTACCATAGTTCTTCAATTAATGAGGGTAAAACATGTTATTGTTTTGAGGTCGATCATATATTGTTGCCTGACTTCTGTCTTTAGGCGGTCTTATGATGTCTACAAATGCATTGTTCACTCTTTGATGTTTACTCTAAAGAATATGAGCTGTTTAGCTCAATAGAATATGTGTCAGCTAAGCAGTTGCTAGATCAGGGCTGCAAAGTTTTGATGATCAAAATGTTACATGCTATTGGCCACAAAGAAATATCAATGACAGTGGCATAGCATCCATGTATACAAGGTATTTAGCGCATACCTTGTGATTTTACTGAAATCGTATTTTTTAATTATGTTATTATTTGTCCTGAATAAACGTCATTAAAGTTACAAATTTTAATGCTGAAATTCCAGAGAGCCAACTACAATTCATTTGCAATTTATTGCAATATTTTGGATTAGCTTCTGTCATAGATCATCATGATTTGTGCTTGCAAGCAATTTCCTGCCCACTCCTTTATTGAAATATGAGAGGAATTCTGTGAAGGACAAGGCGAAATAAGCATTGAATCCCTTTCGGCTCGATTTAACCAATCAAAGTGCAGAAATTTTACAACAATTTGCTCGATATGCAAGTGAAATAGCGGGAAAATAAGCAAAAATTTTTAGCTTCCAGCCTCATAGTAGAAACTATTAAACAGACCAAGCATCTTTATCACTCAATAATATTCTTCATTAAGAAAGTACCAGTGGTTTGTCCTCTGGATGTGGTAGCTGTGTGCCACACACCCTGTAATTATCATTGTCATTAAGTTTGTATTAACTTGCGTTTGATTGTATTTATCATGCAATGAAATGTATGCTTTTTCTAACCAGTGCTTCAGGGATTCTTTACCCATTATCAAGCTGAAGAGGGATATCTAGAATCGTAGCTCAGGAAAAGCTTACGAGTCATAACATGATAACTTTGATTATCCATGCCTTCCACTGACTCAACAAATACCACGATTTTCAAAACTTTTGTATCAAGTTGTTTACATCCATCACAGCTAGGCGCAAGATTTCCACACTTTTAGATATCACAGGAAGCCAATAGGCAATTTCCCAAACAAAATTCTAATGAAATGCTAGCAACGAAAACAGCGCAAAGCATGCTGCCCAAATGAAGCTCTACAATTGAAAGGAGACCAAAAATAGAAGTAAAACTAATGTCTTCACTTTTTCCTGACCCATTCTTATGCTTCCCGCTGGCGGTAAGAGTTGCTAGAGATAATAGCCTAGTCAATTTTTTACTCTCGTATTCTTCTGTCGAATCCAAATCACTGTATTATTCCTCAATTTTTTATTTGATTGAGCTTTTAACACGACGATCCAAAACTAATACAATAAAATGTAATATGAGGTTATTGCTTGCGTTCGTAGCACATCTAGGTGAGTTACCTATGGTACGCCCCTGAAAAATACCTAGAGAAAATTTGCACGCTACGCTACTGTTCAACCACACAAAAGTAACAAACAGGAAGTTAAGTGGACCACACGCAACGTAATATGAAGTCGAATTGAATACATTTGCTATAAAGACTATCCGATCACAATGACTATTTATAAAACGGATACTTTATAAGTAATTGTGATATGATCATCACACGTTGAAATTACATGGTGGGAACTACATATTGTTTCATATTGTCTAATGGCATTGCTTAGTCAAATAACATAAAATGGAGCTGCGAAGTCTGACGTCGTAAAAATTTAACTTTAGAATTTTTAAATTGCAATTATGGAGCTCAATCTTTTAAAAATCAACAAATTTATCAAATGTCATTCCAATGTGACGAGGATTGCTTGAGATACGACATTTGAAATATTTATTATGAGTTCCTATAGAACCTTTGTTGATTGGCTTGGTTCATGAAATCAAGCACAAATCTTAAAATGCAGTGCTTTGACGGGGAATGACTATCGATTTTATATGTATTGCAAAATTTTACATTTGGAGTTTTTCTATGATACTGTTTCGAAATACTGGTTCATGTCCAGAAAGGCCAAAGATAGATGAGGGCATCACTGAAGAACTCTTTTATAGCTGTTTTGAAAGCTGGCACCAACACAACAAGTCTATATATGATCTCTGTAGATACTTTTTCGTGTTACGTCACATAGCCCATTGTCAATGGCAACAAATTCGATGAAGAGGCAAACAATGAGGTCCGTGAGCAGTACGTTGCATTATGTCCCATGAATACATGAACAAGTTGGGAGAAGCAAAGGGGAGATATTTAGAGAAGCTTAGGGTCTTTTCTTGTCATAAAATTACTGCTTTCCAAACTATACTTGCAATTTCTGGTGGTAATGTAGATTTTTGTGTACACAACTCAAAAACAAACCTTGACACAGTTTAATCTTTCATGTAAAGTTACTAACACGATGCTGTAGGTACTTGATCTTGGCCATAAAGTACTCTTTTCTGCCTCAAGTACCCGTCCTACAGGATTGTCCACTTAAGCGTCAGGTCCAGTGCTACTGTAGACTACAGGAGCGAAGCATAGTCCTTGCCGGAAGCGTGTTAAGGCCATTATTAAATGACATTTTTCCATTACTGTTTTCAATATTGGACAGACATGCTGAAAAGTGATATGTAACATACCAGAATTGGCCGATGTCGCTGCAGATTGTAATGAGCTTGTGAAGTATGAATTGAATATCATTGGAAATTTTACTCCGAACGAAAGCAGGGTAAAATTGAGTTCATCATATTCTTCAAAGGCGTTGACAAACTCTTACATCACGTAATGTTTTGATAAAAAGGAAACGGCCTACGTTTCGTAAAATGAAGGAAGGAAGGTGAAATTGTATTCAAAGATATGATCATTTGTAGAAAATGAATATTGAATAATGAATAATGAATAGAAGAAAATTTTAGTGAAAAACACTACAGAAAATTTATGCAGTAGTGCAAAATAACGATGCTTATTTTTATCAGAAAAGTATCCAAATTGTTTATATACAGTTCAACTGCATTTATCAATGTGCTTTAAACCAGTTAGTTATAGCCTAACTCGTAATCTTTGACCGATTGTCGGTCAGCGAATTTCATTAAATTTCTCTGTATTATATCTAGTATTCCACACGCTAAATGTGATGCTAATAGAATTATGAAGTAATAGAATAAATTTGGAAAGCCTAAAACCTGATGACGGAATTATCGTCAGTATCTAAAAGACCACAACAAGGCGCCCTAAACTCTGACGTCACTATTGACGTCGTAGTTAAGAGCACTTTTTAAATTTGAAAGCGAGGCAACTTTTTTGGATGGTCCTTTCTGGGGGAGCATGATCATGAAGACGCATGTGGGACTCACAACAAATTAGCATTAAGTCGCAAACATGAGCGACTGGGACGAAGAGATAGAAGCTGAGGCCGCTGGTATACAGCTCGAAAGAAAGAAGATCCCGGTGGATTCCAGAAATTACTTACCCTCAACCACACTTCAGTCGCTACAAAATGGCTTTGAAGGCGGAGGTTTAAGTGGTGCCAATTACCGTAGAGGCCGAGGACGCGGAACTGCCAGAGGGAGAGCCCGGTGAGTAGTTTCGTGCAAGAAATCAAAGGGAATACAGTACAGATTTACGCTACATTTACTTTCATTTGATCGGCTTGCTTTATAGTAGAGTGGGGAGCCGGAACGTCACTGCTGCTATGCCTGGGGCGGGAGGGGTATGTAAAGTACCCTACATTGAATTTAGCCTGCATAGCGCTACTATTTAAATTGCTAAGAGAAACCAATCGCGACAACAATCGGTAGTGGGGAGAATACACCCTATCCATTTTGGCCGGTGCATACTCTTTTAAGATTTTCAGCAATAAACCTCACTTTGCATCGCAGTTACAGAAACAATAATTTTACGATATTTCCCAACTATGCACCGAACAGTAAAATTGAAAACTATTTGGCTATGACTGAACTAATTTGTTATAATGCATGGCTGTGGCTGGAGCATCAAAAGGACATACGATATGCTGTGATTTAAATATCCTTTGCCTCCCCCCCCCCCAAAAAAAAAGCATTCTAAAGCAGTACACACGTATGTTGCTTTCTAAAGGAAGAGAGGACAAACAGTTAAAACAATATTGCACCACCACAAATGTCAAAAAGGTATTAAATGCCATAATCAAGAGCAATTTGCAGCAAAAATTTGATCACAGCAGGTAACACAGAAGTAAATTCTGTGATTTGTTTACAGGTTAAAAGTATTTTGTAAGTAGTGTGCAGTGTGTAGTGTCCTGATCTGAGTAACTAGTTCAACTGTATGCCCAAATAAACGGTACACCTTTATATCTTGACTCTTC
>JANTCA010016765.1:0-14272 GCA_024741275.1 Chironex yamaguchii | reverse complement strand
TGTGTAGTGTCCTGATCTGAGTAACTAGTTCAACTGTATGCCCAAATAAACGGTACACCTTTATATCTTGACTCTTCCAACTTCTTTGACAAGCCATGTTTCTTTACTTATATCCAAAGCAAATACTATATATGGTAGATTACGTCATTGTGATATCCAACATCCTAAGCAATGGTCATTGCTCAAAGGGATTAGGACCCTTGAATCCCACTTGCATGTTGGCTGGTTATCAAACCACAATTGCATCAATATGTTTCAATTGAAACTATGAAAGTAATCCACAACAGTTCACTATCATAGGCTGCATTAGCTGGGCTGACATCTGACATGCCCTGTACAAATCTCTGCCACTGAGACTGGTTCGTAGCCATCTGTCATGCCAGTTCAGTCAGATCGTCTGTTGTTATCAGGTGGCCAATTTTTAGATCTTTTACTACATGCTGCGACCATGTCAGCTTTGGTGTAATATTCACACTATGTGGTGTAAGAAAAGAGCAGTCATTTATTCTAAGGGAATAAGTAGTATCATAAATTACCCTTTGCTTGCTTGCCACCCTTTGTCCAAATGAGAACTTAGGCAATAGTATAAGATCCCAAAGTAAATTATTCTGGCTTAATAAAACTTGCATCCCAGAAATGTCACACGGAAAGTCACAGACAGAAAGAATTGGAAAATCAGTCTAATTGGCCCAGGTTGATATGTCATCAATAACATAAGTACAGAACGGAACCGGATTCAAGTTCTACCTCAAGCACCTATACATGTTTCTTAGTGTTATTAATATTGAAAACAATTGTTACCTTTTAATTCATATGACATTTCTGTCAGTGACACATAAATACAGTTGAGACACTGAACATATTACCTTAAAAATTTCCAAAATATGAAATTGGTTGAAAAGTGACATGAGATCTTAAAATGTAGTAATTTAGTTATACTCCAGACAAAAAAGGTTTACCCTCATCAAGAAATACCTGTTTCATTGAAGCTGGAATTAACAGACTGGTGGTAGTTAAACTGTGCAATAAGACACAGTGGAAAGTCATTAACTAGAAATAAAATGTTCATAGAAACTCAACCAAAAAAGGAGAAATTAGATGAGTACATTGTAAATATCAGTGCTCTTGTATTTAGTTTCGTAACCACTTTTTTGTTGTCTAAACTATAAAAGGTTATCTTAGGGCTTCAGATGATGACTCTGTATTGAAAACGTGAGATGGTCTTTTGATATTTTGTAAGCAATTTCTAGAGATCAATTTAGCAAAACAGCATGGAATAGTTAAATAATGGCACATTATTGCAGAGGCTTTAAGATGAAAATTGACTATCAGGTGTAAACTAAGTAGTAAAAAGAAAGACTCTCAGAAGCCAGACCTTTGCAAAGCCAATGGAATGCTTCTATGTTCTCTTTTTACTTTGATGTGCTGTATATCATTAATAAAAAACAAAATTATTTAAGGTTATGTTTTGTTCATTCTGATCTTAAACAATAGATTAATGTTGTGTACAGATCATCACTAAGTTCAATGTTTATTGTTGATCATGTCTTAAGTTGTAGTGAGATTCCATCATAGTGTTTAGTGGACCTCTAGCCATTCTTTATTATGGTAATGCAAAAGTTGCCAAAATATTGGAGAAAAAGCATTTTTGATCAGATCCCTTAGAATATCAAATAGGAGGAGAATAAGCAGCAGAATAAGTAGCACAAAAGACATAACCATTTACCATGGTTGTGGTGCATTATTTTGGTTTATTTGTCAAGACGTACATAGTTGATGTAAAATGAAATGTAATTATAAAAGAAAATCTTGTAAACAAGTATATGAAAAACACTGAAAAAGAATCATATAATGGTTAGTGTTCCTATTTGTATCGACAGTTAAACAAATTAGCATTTTACTAAATTTTTGTTTTTAGGGATTTTTTGTTTCCATTCTAGAGATAAGATAGACAAGGAATCAAATTGGAGGGAAACGTATGATGCTAATTATGACGGTAGGCCAACTTCTTCAACTGATGGTGTGAGACAGTCCAGTAACAGAAGAGGATTTGGATACTCAAACTCAGAAAATAATGGTTCTGACAATTCCAGTAGTGAAAATTTATACTCTAAGTATGGTCGAGGATCTCCAAGGAAGACCATGGAATTTTTGGTCTTTAATGATAAAGTTGGGAAAGTAATAGGTAAACACACAATTGCTTTAGCAATAACTGTTAAAAAGATAATTAAAACCCTTCTAACTAAAGTACCAAGACCAGCAGACCATTGGTTCTATAGATAATCGCAATTGACATCATTGAACATAAGCACCAAGACTAGCAGACCATTGCTTCTATACGTAATCACACATGACATCTTTGAACATATCATGCTGAACTATTTATCTGAATTTTAATGCGTCTTTTGATATCTTTTGTTTCCCATTATTTTGCGTAGCCAGTATTAAATAAGTTAACTCTAACATTGAAATATTTGTTTCTTATTACCTACTTTTTACATCTTTAGTATTCTTTTCTTCAAATTTATTATGCTTGTTATGCACAACTCAACATTGTACCATGCTTACATCAGGAATATAGCAGCAGGTCTGATTTACTGGTGGAAAGGTACTCTGGATACCTGAGGTCTATAGCCATAAGGAGATCAACTTTTATTTTAATGCCACATTACAAGGAAAGGGATCCTTAGTTTGCAAATCTCTTAATCTGACCAAATGTGCCAATAGGATAATAAGCAACTCTTTGAGTGTGCTCAACAGATTAATTCAGCTTTCTGAAGGGTAAAAATTTCTTATGATGATACCAATATTTGTAACAGTTCACTTTAATAATATTGACTGTGTGGGGTATTAACATTTGTGGATTATCCAAGTTCATCCAGCATTTTGCATTGCATTAGCCATGATGGTTTTACTTGTTTTTTCTTTATCATTTTGAGTATATGGCACCTGCAGATACATCAAGTTATGAACAGCATATGTTTGAAGCTGACCCTTTATTGTTGAGACAATAAATCATATCTTTTATGCTGGAACTCTCAAGAAGTGTTATTATTTGATCTAGTTAGATGTTTCCTTATGTAAAGTAACATGATCAATTCCACTCCACTACTTGTGATAATGTTACTCTTGTGTATTTTGTCTTACCCTCTTTCATGTTTCCTGTTATTCTCATTAGTAGCATGTTTGCAAGTCATATACGTTTCACATTATGTCAAGGAAAAATGAATGATTTTCTATCAATCAACTAAGAATGTTCTTACTTTAATACATCTTATTTTCAATTTTTTATTGATTTTGATGTGGCGTTGTTTATTCTCATAAACTGGCAATAACACTGTAACACAAGTGGTGTGATTTTTCTGGTGTGAAAAATACCTTTTCAAATTATATTTTCTTTTATTTTTAGGAAAAGGTGGGCAAACAATCAGAGAGCTTCAATCAAAAAGTGGAGCTAGCCTTAGGGTGTGAATTATCATACTTCATTTGATAGTAGCACATTACATTTATCTTTGATATGATATAGTTTAAAATGTATAGAGATGTTTTTGCATAGCAAAACAATTTTCTGTCTGGGTAAATTACTTGTGAAAAGGTATTTTCTGTTTCGAGGTCCATTCTTCGGTTCGTCAATGGAGCACATGAATCATTTTATTATAATGATAGCTGCTGGAAAGTACAAGATCAGTTTGCTCTCTGTTGCCATTACTAATTGTTTTACTTTTTCTTGTCCTTGAGTAAGATATGACATTTTTCCAGTCGAACACTTACTAATATTGTTTATCAGATCTTTTATGAGCAGGTAATTGTGAGGATACATGATCATCCTTTTGTAGTAGCAATTCCACTTTTGTGCAGACCATATTGAAAGGCTTATTGACTTTTGTTGTCAAAAGAATCTAATCTTCTGTAGCCAATAGTTAAGCATAAATATTTCAAGAATCAGTCATTGTTAAACTCTGGTTACTCTTCAATTCTGATACATCTTCAGTTCCTAATTTTGATATCTTCAGGGTTTTTTGGGCTTATTCAAGCCTCTCCATGAATTTTTTTTACAAGGGAGTAACAAATTACACACCTACTAGTGTTTTTTCAACTATACACATGGTTTATGCTTAACATTTTTCACATAGGTGCTTGGTTTGGTGACTCATCATCATCATCTTTTGGCCTCAGCTGAGATAGAATTCCCTATGCCTTTCCAGTATACCCTGTCCTTCATAGATGTTAAAAGGTTTTCCTAAGTGATGACTGCATATGATATTTGGAAAGGTGAGCTTCTGAGACTGCTTGAGTGACCCAGGAAGAGAGAGAAGAGCATTTGAAAATACACCTTATCTCTTCCGGGTGCAAGTGGAAGTGTGTGTGTATGTATGTATGATGGCTCCTTAAATGAAGAGGCCTGCTCATTGGGAGATAAATAAAATTCTAATTTTAATTCTGCATGGGCTATAAATTCCTTGTGGTAATTTATATCGTTTTAATTGCAGTTAATCTAATATGTCTTGTAAAGTGCACTGTTCTGAACAAACTCTTGGCTTCATACAAAAGATTTTATTAGTTTAAATGGTTTCTATAAGGTGTTGTTGTCAGTGCTAATTGACTATGAGGTCTTCTCGTAATGTGGATGACTCCTAATGTTAGCTTTCATTGCTTTTTGTTTAAATGATTTGTGGCATAACAAGCAACTTATTCCACTTATTACATAGCTCTAATAGTGTTTTCTTTTTTTCAGTGATTGTTTATATCGTACCTGGTTGAAGCCAGTTGTTTTTAAGCTTTTGCTCAGAAATATGCAATGCAGTTTTTCATGCTGGAGCAATCATCATGGAAATATTTGATATGAAGTTTTCCTTTTAATGATAAATTAACTGTGCACACTAGTGGACTAATTGGTTTTTCTTTCATTTTTCTTGATCCATCATACAGATTTTGAAAGAAAAGGCAACGTTCAGAGGTACTCCAGTGGAAATTTCAGGGAGTGATTGTGCAGTCGAAGCAGCAATAAAATTGGTTGAAGAGATCAATACTCCATCTGTGTTATATGATCAAAAACCAGAGCCAGTGCCAGAATATGAAAGGTAACACTAAGCAACTTATTGTGCTATATAAGATTGATTTTTTCTGTTGACTTCAAAAATTTAGTTTGATAACTTCCATTGCTGAAAGATACATGAAACCTGAAAATAGTAGCAAAGATGCCCTTATTGTTAGTGATAATCGTTTATTGGTCCTGCTGCTTTTGTCTGGTAATGGCCTTCATGATAACCTCATTATTTGGCAGAAAAGTCTCAAGGATTCGATTGTAGAATTTGACATGGAAGACATGGCACCTGCCAATTAGCCATAAGTTACATCTTAGCTATGTTTCAACTGTTTTTTGGAATCCTGGGTCTTGTATCTGGTCTTTGTAGTCATGCGGTTCTTCTAAAGGTGAAGGAGCAACTACAGATTTTTTGTTATGTTTTTATTAGTTTAAACACATGTTTACATCACCCATGAACTATAATTGGAATTAAGCTCATTGAACACTGCCCTTAACTGTAACATTAAATTACAAAGTGATGTAGTGCAGAAAAGTGATAGTTTTTAGAATTATATTTGTCTTGGTATTTTTGTTTTGATTTGTTTGATGTTTGCTATATCAGCAGGCCAAAAATCAATTGGTCCATGATACGGAATCAATCAAACACATACTTGGAGAAAAAGTGGCTAGGTGAGATGTCTGCATTAATATTGTTGGAAACATTGTTGAATATGGATAAGTTAGATTAGAATACATGTTTAAGAGGGTTTTTGTTTGTTTGTCACACTTGAGGCTAGGTATAGTTATGTCAAGTCACATAATTCCTACAATGTTTAGGAAATTGTTGTTGAGTTATGCAAACTTTTGCAATCATTTGAGATGT
Source organism: Chironex yamaguchii (assembly GCA_024741275.1). Taxonomy (NCBI): domain Eukaryota; kingdom Metazoa; phylum Cnidaria; class Cubozoa; order Chirodropida; family Chirodropidae; genus Chironex; species Chironex yamaguchii. The sequence continues at coordinate 8,363 of JANTCA010016765.1, read as the reverse complement.
TATATCGCTAGGATGTTTTAATGGTCAGTGGCTCATTACAGGTTTGAGAAAATTAAGGAAATGGCCTCATGTGATTCACTGCTCTTGTCCTTGATGTCCTGAGTGTGATGAAAGCTCTGTAATGAAATGTGTAAGGAAGTTTGGAATGGATGATAGACATGTTGATAACGCTAAACCACCAACTTGAACATATGGGAAAATTTGCTTGCCTTGAAGCATGTAGAAAGGTTTACTTATTTTAAATGAATGGCTGTCAAAGTAAGAACAGCTCATCAAGTTCTTTAGTCTTTCAAACAAGTTTTGATATGTCTTTTCATTAGTTTGGTGTAACATTTGCTTGATATGAAAAGATACATTGGGCATTGAGATGTCTGACAGCATTAGAATTGGATTTGTGTAATGGTTAAGGTGTGTAGCATGAAATGTTGATTATAAGTAGCAGTTTCTTATAACTTGTACATTTGCTTGTAGGTGCAAGACCAATATCTAAAGTTTTTTATGAAGAGAAGGAGCATGTTAAACGCATGGGTGCACTTGATGTGGCTAGAATAAGGTATTGCATTGCTTTCCATTACCATTTTCACCTCATCATACATTCTCTTGTTATGGTTAGATTAGGGCGTTGTCCTCTTTGTAATTCATGCACGTCTTGATTACCTTGGAAGCAGGCGTTTGACACCATCTGCTTTTTTGGGGGTTTTTCTTCTATGTTTGCATTATATTGGCTTCTATGGCACGTCTTACATTGCTTCTGTACATTCTTAGATTGAGAGGACATATGTTGTGTACATAATGGAAAGCCATCTTTTGGTAAACAAGTGAACTATTTTAACATTCATATATCTGTATCTATTTTCATAGAAAAAACAAAAATAACATAACAGTACAAGATATGGCTGAAGGTGACGGAGACAGAGATGTACCCAACCCAGTTTTAACCTTTGAAGATGCATTTCACAACTATCGTAGGTATCTTTCATTTGAGTGAATTATAACCGTTGGCGGTACTGTTAGTTATACAATTTTTTGCAGTATTTCCGGTTCTTATTTAATTTTGGAAACCAACTTGATGTAGAGAATATTAAAAAATCGGACCAAGGAATCAGTAGTTCATGCATAGAAGGGATAAATGATAGATTTTTTGATGAAGGCCAATGTTTTTCCTCAGCATGTATTCACTGTTCAAGGTACTTGCCGGGTATTTTTTGTTATCCCCCGAGGCACATCCTTGTTTGAAACGTCTTCTTTGAGAAATAATAGTATGAAAAACAGACGAGCATGTGACATTAGTCCTATGGTTTAGTGAAAAATTATGCCAATTAACTTATTCTCGTGGACAGGAGTAGAAACATCTGTCCCTACTGGTGACTGTCTACTAAGCCCGACGAGGCGATCTGTATCTGCTGGTACTGCAGAGAGGTGAATGGCTTGGACCGACAAAGAGAATTGGTTTGGTAGCAAACGAACTGATATTCCAGCCTAAGCATTGTGTTTTGTTAATTCATTTGTTAAAGTTTGTAGACATTTTTGGCTCATTCGAAAATGAGTTTCAATTCATGTCTTTTATCTTAGCTGGTATTATGGAAACTATTGATGATGCAGGGTTCGTGGAACCCACTCCAATACAGGTATTTTACTGCGGTCTCATTTGCACGTGTTTGGTAACAGATGCCTGAAATGTTTATATTGAGCGGAGCGTTTTCCATGTTACGTCATTTCGAATGGTTAATGTCGTCATAATCGTGTGGATGTTCGAAAAGCATTTGCTATAGCTTCAGATGATTATCGCTGTGAGACAAAGCTAGCGATATGATTTCAGTTGCCACTTTTGGCATTTGAGAAGGTACACAAAGGTTTTACTAGGTACCCAAAGTCAAAATATTTATATATTTCTACATCTAATGTAACTAATTGTCAGGCTTGTAGTGCATAATATTTCAGGATAGATCTAATAACTGGCGGCTATTACTGCTGCGAAGCTGTTTCTGGCACTTGGATGCCTCTCAGAAAGCTGATTATTTTCCATCTTTGCTGACTTTTAAAAAGCAATCAAGATAAAATTGTTTTGTTTGGTGGTGACAAAAGTAGTAGAATTTTAACAAACGCTCGCGAGTCGGCCCAGTTAAGCAGTCGCTTACACGTCTAAACAAATTGACATATTTACAAGATTGAGCCATTAGAGCTAATCAGGTGTGATGCAAAAGCATTTTCAGTCCCTTCTTGGCACTTATAAAGTTTTATTTTTGTTTTAAAAAATTTGTTCCACGTGCTTTAAACCATAGTTGACATTACGGTCATGACATTTTGAAACAAATGTTGTTGTTTTTTAATTCTTATGTATTATTTATAATTTTTTGCAAATAGACTTTTAAATTTTTCCTTTTTTTGACTGATTTTGACAACTTTTTAAGTTTCCATTTCAGTTTCTAAGGGTACACTCTTCTAAACATTGCTATTGAGGAAGTGCTTTATATGCGGGAATAACATTTTAAGGTGATGCATCTTTAACAATCTTTTTGTGGTCAAAACTTGAAAATCTAAAGAGTGTCAGACGAAAAAAGCTTTTAAGTATGATTTTAGGGCAATGTCGCAAATTTTCAAGGCGATGATGCATCTTTGATTACAACACCGCAAATTCGCTTCATTTTTATCAAAAAGAGTTATGTATATATAAAAACATAGGGTGCTCGCAAAGGACACTCAGACTGCAGAACACAAAAATACGCTTAGTAACCTGAGACAGTCGAAGATTGGTTACAGATAACGGTCTTAGCTGCATGGTGGCAACAGCCCTTGTGGTTTCGATAAGAGTTGACGGACTCAGTTATGTCTGCTTGACATTTATATAGTGCCGCAAGGTAGTATATATCGAATAGAGAAGATAACTTTTCATTTGCCAATTTTCGACCCGTAAGGCCTTATGTCTTGTGCAGACATTATCGATTAGAGACTGTCCGACATTTTTTGAAAAATATAAAACCCGGGTTTTTTTAAAAGCATTCATGTATGTATGATCTAATCCGACGCAATCTTATATGACGTTTGAATTTGATTTCTACTTGACTGAGAAGTGATTTTATTTTACTTATCCTTCTATTCTTTGGCAGTAGTGTTCAAAGTACGAGTTGATAAATAAAATAAGGTCTATTTAGACATGAATCTATTATTCAAGACCGTATCAGCTGTAAAATAGTACATCACGCATGCCTATTTCAGCAATGTTTTTAATTCACACTATATATTTCCATAGTACAAACGTCTTGGGTTCCTGTACCGCCAGGGGAGCGCTTAATCCAGTATTGAAGTCGTGCTAATGCAGGACAGACTTCATGGATGTTACCACCAGGATATCTCTTGAAAGCAATATACTTTCACACCCCCTTTAACCCTGCTGCCCTTTATTTTCAGCGCTTCAATTTGGTTTCAATGTGCCTGAAATAATGAATTATTTACTTTTTACTTATTTGTTTATTGTTTTCCTTGCGTTCTTCCGAGCGGCAATAAACCTTTCAGCTTATTACTTCGTAATTTCTCAAAATAATTGAGAATTTTTAGGTATTTTGTGCTTCCTAGTCTCGGCATTTTTAACCACACACCCACACTACCAAAGACTTCTAAAATGACCCGGTCTACCGAAACTCGTACACCCGTCAACCCCTCTTCATGCAAACGACCTGAGTTTTTGTTCCCCGCTGTTGACGTTTTGTCGGTATTCAACACCAATTAATTAGCAAAATTAAGCATACCACGTTTTAAGGAAGACATCATTCTTTGCAATAAACAGTGACATTAATTTGTATTGTCTATCTGAGGCGGAGTTAAGCCCCTTTATTATGGCTTTCAGATCATGGAAGGAATTAAGATGTTTAAACACTTCTTTCAAATTTTCAGGGCTTAGGAACCTTCCAAATTCCAAATTGCGATCATTATCTTCGGCTCCTCACAAATTTAGCGACGGGACTTTCGTGCTTTTTCCGTCTAAGTCTCTCGACTTTAGTAGATGAATCAGTCTTATAACACTTGGCTGCATTGGAATGCTTGCCATTGGGAAATGACTATTTTCTGGGAGTGAACCCAGAATGACGAATTGTATTGTTCCAAGCTTGTACAGCATCCATACACTTGGAAATCCTTGAAATGTCAAATAGTGATCAAATTGCGAGTCCTTAGTTTAAGCAGACACAGCAATATTTAGGCAATTTCAAAGCTGGCCATCTATATATTAAACTACTTCATGATCAAACTTTCACGATCTGTAACATGTAGACACAATGAAAACTGTTTATCACTTGTCAGGGAAAACTGGTGGATAATTGTCACTATGTAGTTAAGGACAACCACTGTTTCTGTTAGCCAATCACCGCTCGTTCCCGTTACGTAACATAGAAAATCACATACAATAAATAAGCCGTACCATACACCGTACTTATTTTGTATATAAGCCAAACTTTTACTCCTTTGGAACATTGCTAATATTTGGTGAAGTTCTTTAATGAATCTACTTAAAAATAAGGAAACGGAACCAATTTGGCTCCATTTTTTCCTGGTAAATAAATGGTGCCAAGGATGAAGAGGACTGTTGTGTGATTGGAACATTTGAAATTTCAAAGTGAAAACATCACCTTTTGCTGAAATTTTAATTTTCCTTTTGTTTGGTATTTTTTGTCTTATTTGATTCCCTTGACCATTTTTAATGTGTCTCGCTTATTGGTGAGTGGATGACTTGTTAATGATGTTGATACTAACATCTTGCTAAATGTTCCTTGTTAGATTCAGTCATGGCCAGTGTTGCTATCGGGTATGGATATGATTGGCATTGCACAGGTAAACTGCATTTCTTTGTAGTCATTAATTTTGTCGGAAGAGCCGCCGTGGTATAATGGATAAGACGACGATCTTGCAAGTTAGAGGTTACGAGTTCGAACCCGCGTCACCGCAAACAAAATACGATTTGTGAGAGAAGGTAACTGGAACCCACTCTCATAAAGAGCTGGCTTCCTTGTAAAATTCCCTAACCCTGGGACGGGACTAAGCTGCGTTCGGAATCGAGTATGCTAAAAAAAGACACTTTTTGTGTTTAGTAAGATTGTCAGGGCAACGTGTTCACATTCTAACGCGATGCCCAAATAGGGTCAAATAGCTAACTCTCCTTCCAACGAGGAGCGCGTTATGCGCATACTACTTTGTGAGTAAGTTATATTTTTTGGCAACGTCGAGTGCAGTTATTTCATTGCGTAACAGCTAAGCCATTGTAGTAAGGGTTGGTCCGGATGTAAAAAAAGTCGGCAATAGCACTGAACATTGTGTGCCATAGTTTCTACCCAATATTTTCGTCATGGGTCTTGCTTGATGCGCATTGTATCTGATTAGATATGTCAGTGAGGAAACGTCTTGTTTTTATCTTTAGACTGGTACGGGGAAAACATTAGCTTTTTTGTTGCCGGCTTTTATACATATCGATGGACAAGGACTGTAAGTGTTATGTTGCGTTTTGTTATACCGTATATTCTATAAGTTGCAAAATTTGAAAGTCAGGAACTGAAAACTAAAAAATCCTTGGAAATATTGATGTCCTCATTTGTCGTATATTAGATTTTTATTACCATTTAACAACTGTGCATGTTTAAACTCTTGGCATATTGATATATATGTATATGGTTGTTGCCTAGTACTTACGGAGGCGAAGCCAAAACATTTGACGTAATTGATGAATTTCCTCCGCACAAAACGAGTTTCGGATCTTGGTAGCAAGGGTTTGAAATGCCCTTCCCCTTCGACGTTTCTGTCAGAATGACATAATGGTTTGAGTTCATGGTGCGAGTTTGATTCCTGTTGGTTTCGTTTTCAAGGCAATCATTTTTGCTTCACTAATGAGTATTAAATGTTGTATAGTAATAACGTGTTTGCCGAGACCATATTGCCTGTCGAGACTACAAATGAAAAACCAAAAGCAGACAGAGTTGACGGGGCGAATAAACGAAGTCTCTTTAAGGCATAGCTGGATCTCGGCTTGTAATACGAATGACTGAAGAAGTCTTTCGCCCAACCATTGTACCAGAAATACAGGATTTGTTTAGCGTGTTTGCTAGATTATAAGTATGGCCACCTTCGGCTCCGTCTCCATTGCAGTAATTTGTAATATTTATAGCTTAGCTGCCCTTCGAGGAAAAAAATGATTCATCTGCAAATTTTCAACTTACAAGACGTTTATTCATCCATCTTCAACAGCCTATTGTAGTAATGATCCAGTCATGAGTATTACGTATTATATGTTATATGTATGAAATACCCTGCACCAAACTAATTGGTGTTGGAATGGCTCATCGGTTTCAGTGTAGGCCTTTGAGAGATGCCAACTCGCCCTCCCCCCCTCGGCTCCTTCGTCAATGCAGTAATTGCGGTGGTGCTCCAGGATTATTTTGTATATATACGTTCTATTTTGTATTGTGAACAATCCTTTCCTAAGCACTAAAAAGTATATGGTCAACATCAGGTTTCTTTTAGTTGCCCTGTGCCTTCTGCGTGTATCGTAAACCTGTATAATGGCTAAAACAATCTTTCGAATAGTCATTTATCGACACAAAATTATCCAACTGCCTTAAATGGTGGAAATGTTAGGAAAATGTGCTGTAAAACCTCTTTCATGTGATGCCGTAATGTGTAAAACATATATGCCGTAATGTGTAAAACATATAAAGCTTAGCAAAATTGCAATGACAAAAAAGTGGTAACTAACAAACCCACCCAACTACAGCTTTGAAGAGCAATATAAAGTAATACTGGCAGAGTCCGAGTGAAAAGTGAAAACCCTCTCTTGTCTACTTGGCTCGGGTTTTCTGGCTTTGAGGTAGACAGATTCTAAAAGACATAGGTGGAAGACACCATTGCGTTTTTAGTCATGTGAAATTCGATATCCTTATTTCTTATTAATTCTGTAATATATGTTGCTATTTGGCATTGGACATTCGCAAGTGCGAAGTATCTAATCCGAAGCACTGTCCTTTGCTGTCATTAAGCCCCTGGGATATTCAATTTACTTATGTATATCTCAAATCAAGTAGTTTTCTATCTTGAACGAATTAGTCTTTCTTTAAGTTTTTGACTCTAAACAACTGAAAAGACAAGCTCCTGGTTATGAAAGAACATAACAAGAATCTTTTAAAGCCATACTTGTTTACTGAAGGGTATCACAATTGTTGTTGCAAATTCATGTGCATATAACTTTAATCCCGTGGAAAATTTCATTTTCTTTCGCGGTAACGTTTGAAAGCAGACCAAAGAAACTATATCTACTCATGCAATTATTCGACGTGTAAAATGTTAATACCGTTTAAAACAGTATGAATTAGGTATAATAATCGCTTCGTTTTCTTGCGAATGGGTTCTATATTTTGTCGGTCCGGCACGTGGTAAAATACTTCGTCGTCTTGCGAATGGGTCCCATATTTTTTTTCGCCAAGATTTAAAAACATTACTAATATAAGCTGCTACTGCCTGTAGTTAAATTACACTATCAAGTAACGGTGTATTATATGTAAACTGTGGTAGTTTATTAAGTTGTTCTATAATTTATGAGTATGATTTTATTTTTTTAACAAGCTCTCGACATGAACGCAAAGGGCCCTCGTGCCTAGTTTTATCGCCCACAAGGGAACTTGCTCAACAGATTGAACAAGAGGTCAGAAAATTTAATTACAAAGGAATCAAAAGGTAGGATAGCAAGCCTTTCCTTGGATTTACCCTTTGCAAATCAGATCCTGATCTCTTTGGCATATGCATCTAATGTCATTCATTAGCGTTTGCACACTGCATGGCATTCCCTTGTACGAAATGTCACCACTGAAATATAAAATTTTTGCTTCATAAGGGCCGTGAAGATGCAAATTTTATATTTGACTGGTTGTACACTAGCCCTACTACACTTCATTTTTACGTCGACGTCAACCACATTTTAAAGTGAGTTCTTCAATGATGCTGATGCATTTTAACTCCACATAACAGATGAGGATTTTAAAAAGTTCAAATTTTCCTCTCAGCTGCACCCTGCAGCCTTTCTCGTCATAATCAACATTATTTTTTATCGCAGTCGAGATAATGGATTGCACAGAACCATGCTGATCATGCATTACCAGTCTCAATGCCTGCTGTATGATGCATGTGTCCCGTGTTTTGACATCAAGGAAAGATAGTTTCCAACTTTCTGATGTACCTACAGGCGGCACATTTCTGTGTTCGCTAGTATGGCCTTGCAATGGTCAATGTGGCATAGCTGTGGTCTGTGTCTGGTTTTCAATTGTCTGCTGATTTCAACATCTTTTGTGAATGGTTGTGTACCTTGTTCCAATGAATCACTCCGATGATAC